>VMDR010019983.1:0-17898 GCA_007922815.1 Macrotus californicus | reverse complement strand
TCAAAGCCCCCACAGGCACTGTGGCCTAAATTGTCTCTAAGTTGTCACGAAGTTCCTGACGTCAGCCTGTTCTGACCCTATCAGCAACAGCATCCTCTGCCCTTATGATCAGCAAACTCCTATTTTACAAAGTTTCTCTAATTTCATATCTTCTGAAAATAGGAGATAAGAAAGGGATTAAATACAACTCCAATATCTAGTGTTGAATTTTCCTTTCCTTAGGAAAGACAGAGCGACTTTAGCACAACCTGGAGAATGTTCATTTATTCTGAAAACACACCTTCGCCATCTAATAGGCACTGGACAGTGTTCTCAACACTGGAGACTCGGGAACAAAGATAACATTTGGTCATGTGAGACTCCCACGCCTCGAGTGACAGAAGTTACACAAATAGCCGAAGTTAACTGTGACAAGGGTTATGATGGCAGTCAGAGGAGGGGCAGGTAAAGCCAGTGGAGCTGTGTCTGTAGAGTCCGAGTGTCTGTGGAGGAGCTGCTCCATGATCTGGGTGAGTAGATATCATCGTGGCTTGAAATGCAGAGCAGGACCATTCCGTCTGGTTAGTTGCTCTCCAAACTGTACCTTATTGGGCAGGTCAGAAAAGCAGCCTTTTCAGAGGTCCCCTGATCTCCTGGAGCATTCACTTCCTGCTGATCAAGATAGGCCCATGTGAGTAAGCAAAGGACAAACAAAAGGAAAAAATTAGGAGAGAATAAAAGAAAAAAAGGAAGACCTGAAACTTGTTTACCCAGTGTCTGTATTCCAATGAGAAGAAATTGAGCTGCCAATAATTGAGCAAGGCTCTCTGATGATATAGATTAAACCAGAAGGGCCAACAGTAAACAAGATGAACTTCAAAAGAGCAGCATCTCTGCTCTCTGGGGACCTCCATTAGCGAGTCACCAGATAGGCAATTACTGTACAGTTCTTGTAATGACCGGGATCAAAAGCAAGCATTCTGCACAGTAGGCAGTCAGAAAGCAGGCAGACAAAAAACTGTGAAAATATGCCATTAAATCTTAATTATTCTTCAAAGGAAAACAAGCACGACTAGGGGGCAGAGAAGGAAGGAATATTCTGAGCCTTACTAATGCCTGGGGCTCAGGGCAGTAGCAGAGCTACTGTTACAACTTTCCTATTTACTTAGAACTGAGCATCTCATTCGGATTTGAGTGGGGCTAAGGCATTTGGTTTACATAAGCATCCCAATTTCTCTGACCTGCTATATCTTCTTCTGGAGTATATGACGGTTGTGACATCAAACCTAGTTCTAGACACAACGTTTGAATAAAAATGATTGCCTTTTTATTACTAAAAGTAAATATCTCACCATCCAGAGTTGACTACTGTTTACATTTGGGTTCAGAGTAGTCTCTTAGCACTTGTGGAAATAATACTCTCTCTTCTGAGAGAGTATTACAAGCTTCAAAGGTTGTGCTAGTCATGTGTCATTTTTCTGAGGCTGACATCTGAGATGTTCTTGATTAATGGATGGAAGCCATTGACATCCCAAACTCAATATGTAGTGCTGGCTAAATGAAAGACTTAAAGAACTCAAAAGTTATTCATTTTGAATTCTATGTGTGTATGTAATTCAGATTGTACAGAATATATACATTTAAATCCTACTTTGATCACTTAGCCCTATGGTTTTAAACAGCTACAGAAGAGGCTAAGCCTGTGCTGCCAACGAAACACCATGTGAAATGTATGTAATTTAAAATTTTCTAGTAGCCACATTACAAAAGAGACAGGTAAAATTAATTTTGATAATATGTTTGATTTAACCCCATAGGTTTACAGCAGTATCATTTCAATATAAAAATGATCAATGATATATTTTACATTTCTTTGGTTCTGTCTGAAATCTAGTCTGTATTTTACACTTCCAGCACATCTCAGTTTAAACAAGACACATTTAAGATACACATGGGGCTGGTGGTTATCATTTTGGACTGTGCAGGGCTAGACTGTGTCCCCAGTTGCATTCTGGGCCATTTCTACCCATAAACACTCATTTAAAAAACTACCATACACTGTATAAATTTTAATGCAGGCACTGTGTGACTCTTATCAGCCTATCAATATGGACTTGACATCTTATGACCTAAGAGATGCAAAACTAGAAACAAAAACCTGTGATAATTGTCAGCCTTGAAAACTGCACCCACCAATGATGATTGTGGTCTACTGGGTCAAGGGGATCCTCTCCATTAGGAAATTAATAATGAGACAAAGAAAAATACCTCAAGCCTGTTTCAGTTCCCTCACCCTCCACGTTCCAATTACAAGCACTCTGTAGGAAGAAAGGGAAAAGAGCAGAACAGTGTTCCTAGGGAATTTAAGTGCTTAATAATCTCCAAGGTGCTTATGAAAATGCAGATTTCCAAGCCCTACTTCCTGATTTTCCTCAGTTGGGGGTATCTATCTTTGTAGCAAGTACATTTCCAATTTTTAAAAAGTCATATAGAAGCAGCCAGTGGAGGCTTGAGATGTTGATTAATGAAACACATAACCCTGTCACCTTGTTTGCTGAGGACCTCTCTATTTTCCCTGTGATCTCTCATGTTTAGGGTGGGAGAGTGAGGAGAGAGAATAGAAACAATTTCTTACCTGCTTCTCTGATCAGAACATTGAATTCTCCACATAAATTCTACTTTCGTCGCATTGTGTGTTTTAATTTATAATGTGGAAAATAGTTATAAATTTTTATTATCCAGATATAACCCCAATGGTGTTTCCCATATTCTTGATTTGGCCACAGCCCACTCATAAGCGCTAGATCATTGTGGAGTCAAGAAATAAGATCTCTGCTCCCAAGATATTGGTAGATGACTGAACAGATTCCTCAAGAGATGACAATGGTACACAACTAAAGTTCGTGAGGAGTGGTACAGACAAGAGCCACTCAAGATCAAGGAATGGTTGAGATGATGTTGGCATCCTCCTAGCTCTTCCATAGTTCATTGCCTCAATAATCAAAACGTGACTATGCACATGAAAGCTTCATTTTTCCACTTATATCATCTTCACATGGCTCCTTAAACTGACCAAAGAGTTATTTGGTAAGAATTAAATATCCAAACCTTGCTATTATTATATTATGACTGTCATTGTGTTCAATAGTAGAGCCTCACATTTTATAACGCATCCTCACTCACAAATGGTTCATAATCTCATGCATTCATATATACGACATAGATTTGAACAACTATGAAACTTGGTGTTCTTAGTGTTAACTTACTTTTAGGAAGTACTTCATTATTCATGAAATATTTCCATGTATATTCTCTCCTCTGACCCTTGAAACATTCCTGATGCTGAAAACAACCAGAAATAGCAGAACATTTCTATAGATAAGGACACAGACTCTGATGTGTTAAATGGGAAATCACAGAAGTATTTGGTGTCACAGCCAAGGTGAGGATGCTGGTCTGTTAACTATATGTTGGTCCTCTCTCTACTGCCTCATGCTGCCACTTTTTTCAGAGTGGATTAGATTCTCACATATACCTGATAGCTGTGTTCTTTCTTATATTTCTAAGCTTTACCTAAAATGATGTTTTTCCGAAGAGATTCTGGCCTGACCACGGGGCTCCTGGAAATGGCTATATCGAGGAACAGTGAGAAGGGTTCCTGCAGTACTTGTGTTTTAAATTTGTCTACAGAAATCAGTGGGAACCAGGTGCTGCTTCCCCTTCTCAAATCCTAGTTGGCTCACTGAACAAGAAAAGAGAACATTTTCAATTATGCTGTTTGACTCAGTGACCAGGGCTCCAGTGGAAAATAACCCCTTTATTTTCCCCTTTCATCTCAACCTCAGTGACATCAAACTCTGAAAAGTCTGAAGGCTGGCTTATGAAGGAGTCTGTGATGAGATTGTTGTATCACACAGTGGTGATTGTTCTTTGTCTCCACAGATGAAACTTGTTATAGGAGCAGGAGAAAGATTCCACAGAAAGCAGCAAGCTATGTCACACAGACACTCTATTACCTTGCCTCATGGCACCTGTGCTATGGGTCTTGGAGCTGAGATCATGCTCATGGGGCCAAGCCTGTGGAGTATGGCTTGAGCATCAGAAATCCCTGTGTTTCATGTCAAGTCCAAAGTTCCCTGCTCTCCAGTAGATGTGGTCAGGCACTGCTGGTTCCATATTCTGCTAAGTAAAACAAAACCTAACTACCTGGAGCCTGTGTTAAAGTTAAGCACATGATGGCTATATCATCTGTCTCCAAGAAGCAGGTTGGACACATCAATATGAAATACATCTCATAACTGTGCCCAACTCTCTCCTTTGCGGAATGTGAACAGAGACCTGAGAGGGGAAGTGACTTTTCTAAAAGCACATGAGAATGTGATTTTTTTCTCCTAGATCAAGCAATTCACCTGCCACCACAACATCCATGAGCCATCGTCTAGATACCTAGAATAAAACCCAAATTCCTTTCCTAAACTTACACAACTCTGAATAAGCTCTGGTCCATACCCACCCTAAGTCTTACATCCTACATCTTCTGACTCTTTTTTGCTTTGTTCACTTCTTTGAGCCATAGTAGCCTTGTTTTGATCATCAAACATAATACTTTATCCTCAGAGCATTTTTGCTACTATCCTCTCTGTTTTCAGTGCCCTCCCTTTGGTTCATCTGTAATGGATTCCTTACCATCCTTTAAACCTCTGCTCAGAAGTCAGCTTCCCAGAGAGGCTTTCCTTGGTAATTATAACCAAAGTTACACACACTCTCCATCACATTACCCTGTTTACGGTTGTCTTAATACTGATCAACATCTGAAATAACTTTCTGACAGGAGTGTTTAATCAATTTTCATTTTTGGTTCTCTTCCCTAAGGCTGCAGTCTCTAGGAGGACTTTATTCATTACTCTATCTCCAGTACCTGGAACAGGGCCTTTCAAATAGTAGGTGCTCAATTCACATATGTTGAATTAGTTAATAAATAAGGTTCACTCTTATTTGCATGGGAATTTTTTTTTTTTGAAATCTGGAATATCTTGAACTGGATAGCTTTCTTAGTTTGGGCTGCTATCAAATGATATCATAAACTGATAGTTTAAATAACAGAAATTTATTTTTCACAGTACTAGAGGCTGGGAAGTCTGAGATCAGGGTGCCAGCATGGTCATGCTCTGGGGAGGGCTCTCTGCCTGGGTTGCAGATAGCTGTCTTCTTTCTGTGTCAGCCCATGGTAGAGAGAGAGTGGTGTCTCTTCCTCTTCCTCTTCTCATAAAGCCACTATTCCTATCATAAGACCTCTACCCTCATGAAGTCACCTAAACCTAATTACCACCATCTACAAATGATGGTCTACAAATACCATCATTTTGGGGATTTGGGTTTCCACATAATGAAATTTAGAACATAAACATGCAGGTTGCAATAATGTCTACCATTTAAATGGTAGTGCTGCTTTTCACTCTCTTTCTATGCATATAAATAACTATATATCTATAACTGTACCTATAAATATGTCCACATCTACCTGTATCTCTATCTGGAGTTTCCTCTTTAGAACTATTTTCTGAACTATTCAGTCATCTTCAACTTTTTACAAGTTGACACCCCACTCTTGATTGACGCCACTACTTCCTCAACTTCCAGCACATCGCTGCTGCATAGATTTTCAAACAAAACAAAATTCAACCTTTTAATAATTTCCACTTCAGAATGTTTTGAGAATTTAATGATAATTATGAAATAAGTAGAGTCTACTTTTAATGATATTAAATCAAATTTTGGATCACTGGCATAGCAAAAGCTGTTTTTTGGATCACAAAATGTAAAACCAAATGATTTGGTCCCTAATATTTTTTTGCAGGAAGTGACTTTTATGGGATTAAAGACAGCAGCTTCTCCAAGGTTGCCTTCCCTCTCTCATTTCCTCCCTGCACTTCTTTCTCTTCCTCTATTTTCTTCTTTTCCTTTACTTTCTCCTTTTTTATCTTCCCCTCTTGCATACCTCCATCCCCTTTTCTGAAACACTAAAACCAGTCTAAAGTGAATGCATGTTCACATTTCTCAATTGGTGATTCCTGAAAGCTTACTCCTTAAGGCAATTTTTAAAAGAAAATCCTCACTTTCCAAACACAGAAATCACCCTTACTAGGCATGCTTCAGGAATAAAGAAGTGATTACTGTGTTCCCAAATATGCAAGATGCTGTATTTTACATAGGAGTATACCTTGGGGAATAATAGAATTATTATTCTTTACCTGAGTTAAATGTTGTTGTTGCAAGATGGCTATATTCTTTACTCAGGGTAGATGTAGTTTCCCATGATAACCCAGTTAAGTAAATTCAGCTCCATCAGGAAGGGATATAAAGCTGTGTGGTTTAATACCATTCAACTGATAGAGCACCAGATTACAAAAAAACACAAGGAAAACAAAACAAATGACAAATAAATGAGGGAGCAAACAGGATAGCAGTTGGTTTCTGGTTTGTATATGGAGGAACACTTATACTCAGAGAGAAAATTCAAGTGCATTATGATTGGAAATCTGAGCAAATACAGCTTTATGGGTATTCTTGGGAAGGCAAAGAAGCACTCATTCCAGTCCTGTCTCCGTGTGGACACATTTTTCTCTTGCCTCCAAAACCTCACATGTGTCCCTTGTGTCATTTTGTAATGAATGTTCAGCTCTGTGGTAAGAAGGCCAAAGAGCTGTGTTTGGTATCCACAGAGTTTGCAAAGAGATTAACAGGGTCTAAAGGAATAAAGAACATCTGGAAACACAGGCTTTGCATTTTTCTTTCGTCCTGAGTGTGTTTGAAAACTGAGCATTGGGCATTGGGCAACTGAACTTACTTTCACGTTGAAAAGCCTATTACCCCTGTGATTCAAGCAGGCAAATAGAACGGGACTGGCCAAGTCTCTGCCAGCAGCACTGCCAGCCCACATGGTGGCTGTTAGTGTGATTTCTGTTTCAGGTTTGTCTGATCTGAGTAGTACATGGAGGGGAAGGAGGAAGATGAAATTGTAAGGCTTCATTTCATTCTAGCAAAAATGGGTTGAGAATGTGATATATACTAATCACGGCTCTAGGCGCTCTGGGAAACAAAATTAAGTCTTTTCTTGCCCTGATGTTGATAATGAGGGAGGCTATGTATATGGGGGATGAGGGTGTATATGGGAAATTTGTGCACCTTTATCCTCAATTTTGCTGTGAACTTAAAACTACTCTAAAAAGGTATAAACTCTTAATAAAAACAAATAAATAAATAATTGTTGAATAAGTGAATGAGTAAAGTAGATATAAAAGCTAACATAGAGCTTTAATAAGGATGGGATTGTTCTGTCAAAAGATAAATTGAGATGTATTAAAAAATTTAAGAGTTTCTTTGAGCAAAACTCAGTTTGAATCAGGCAGCCTCCAATCTCCTAGGAAATACACAAAATGAAACACTTTTCTAGGCAGAAGAGAGTAGGAACCATGATGTCATACTAGCAAAAAGTGAGTCAGTTATTGCTAGATCCTTTCCTTCCTTCCTTCCTTCCTTCCTTCCTTCCTTCCTTCCTTCCTTCCTTCCTTCCTTCCTTCCTTCCTTCCTTCCTTCTTTCCCAGAGGGAGAGGGGAAGAAAGGGAGAAAGAGAGGGAAAGAAACACTGATGTGAGAGAGAAACACTGATTCAGAGGGACTCAACCTGCAACCTAGGTATGTGCCCTGACTGGAAATTGAACTGGCAACTTTTCACTTTGTAGGACAATGCTCCAACCAACTGAGCCACATCAGTCAGGGCAATGTCACTTTTCCTTATAAGATGGCAGTGGTCTATCAGACATGATCTAACTGGTACTGATCAGCTGACTCCTGATTGACTTGTTTAAGACCCCATTTCTGGGAAAGCAGAAACAGTATTAAGTCACCATTTGGTGATATGGAGCTTAGCATAAGTGACTCCATTTTGGGATTGTGGCCTTGATTTTAACAGTTCCAATAGGTAGGCTCCAGAAGGAGTGGAGTTTGGACATGGCCTTAATCAATGAAACAAATTTTACTTTTTAAATTATAAAATTGATTTCATAATATGAATTAACTTTTGGAAAAGAAAGAACAAGTGAACAGGCTGGTAGTTCCATTTCCATGGAACCATGAGTATTACTGATGTGCATTCTTTCTTTTTATTTCCATGTGTCTCTCTAATATAGCTGCAAACATGCCCCGTGCTTCATATACAAAACATTGCTTTTTAGAATTAGCAGGCATGTGTTCACATTGTTATGCAAAGCTTCATGTGTGTTATTTTCAGTAAAAGTGTGAGATACTCCATCAAATCAGCCAAATCATGATTTACTCTAACATTCACTGATTTGGATTTTAAAAGACAGATGAGTGTGAGAAAAGAGAGGGCAATAAAAGCAAAGAACCAGAGGGAGGAAAAGTACAAATGACCCAAATGGAAGGTGGAGCCTGGCCATGATGGGTATACATGGATATTGGGAACAAAGAAGGTAAGACTGAGAAAAATCTCCAATGTTTATGTTTCAAGCTATTCTATGGCCCCCAGAAATCCATTAACATTTGCAGAAAGATGGTTGAAAGATTTTAGCAGTGAGACATGTGTAAACTGGTCCTTGAAGACGTAAATTTCGAATAAAAGGAGAAGAAAGAATACAGGCAAAAAATAAGCCAATCAGTCAATGATTGCCTTACAAAAAGCCATTACACCACAGGAAAAAAATAATTTTTTTGGTCTCTAATTTGGAGCCCCCAAGGCCATTTGACTCATGGCCATGTTATCCTCAGGCAGAACATCATGCATGCTTAATGAGCTCTTGCTACGCATTTGAGACTTACTGTCCCTGTAGCAAAGAGTGACGTTAGGCCCTGCCTAGCATTCTCCTAAGCCTGGGGAATAACAGGACTTCCCTCTCTCACCGCAGGCATGATGGGGACTTTTTGTCAAAGCATCTGGTCTCCCAATCTGGACACTCAGATTCTTCCATGCCTCTCTTCCTAGAAGCCCCAGAAGATGAATCTCGACACCCGACTAAAACATTGGAATAGTGCAGGGGGAATTGGATGGAAATGCAAGCCCTAGCCATTCACCATTCACTAGTTGCTCTTGTTGATAAATTCCATCTGTACAGATATATCCTTCAAGGTCCTCTTTAGCAACAACAAGCAACAACAATAAAGAATCCCATGATAAGGTATTTCTGAGAGCAAGAACACATTCACATAACCCTTATTACACTATATTGTTGTAATTGTTCTATTTTATCATTGCTGTTGTTAATCTCTTACTATTTAAAATAAAGCATAGTAGACACAGGATTTGGTATTATCTGCAGTCTCAAGCATCCACTGGGGATCTTGGAATGCATGCCATACAGATAAAGGGGAACTATTGTACTATCTGATCCTTCAGAAAAATAGTTTTCTGCCCCTTGTTCTATTCTTATTATCATTGTTACCAAAATTACCATAGATATAAATTTATCATATCTATTATCTATTATCATAGATAGGGTATCACAGGGGATCTTATCTACTGTATTCTTCTGTGTTATGTTTGATTTCATTGTCTTTGCCCTCTTTCACAATTCTGTATTAGGCATAAAACTGATTCTACTCCAAGTGATTCTTAGCCATAGAAAAGCCAATGAATTGTGTCCAGTTGAATGCACTTGAGTTTTGCTCTATAGATATTGACCAGATTTGCTTCCAGGTTTGAGTCTATTTGTAAATTTATTTCAACATTCCTGGTTGCCTATAAAGTTACAATATATTTTAATTTTCCTTTGAACTGGTTGTAACATCTTACTATCCCCTTCATTAATTAATGAGATAATTATAAAATCTTTGATACATTCGTTTTACATTTTTGTTTGTGAGTCCTGATTTTATAGTATGAAAAAATAGACATTTTTAAATGAATTTCTATGTTAATCATATACACAACTAAAGTCCTTTGCTGAGTCAGCTGGTAGAGGACTAGGGCTAAGAGGAAAAGCCTTGAATTAGATTACTTTAGTTTGTCTCTGACCACACTAGTTATTAATTAGATGTTTGAGTTAGGCACATCACTTGACACTTCTGAACCTCCATTTTATCTTCTACAACACAGTTATTAGAAGAATTCCTACCTCGATAACTGTACAAGGATTAAATGACATAATCCATGCACAGCATCTAGCATTCAGTAAACAATCTAGCATCTCGGCTATTGTTGTCATTGTCATGATAAACTGCATTTTAATTCATTAGCCAAATAAAATTTTCAGCTTCCACATGATGTTACCTTCTGTCAGCTGCTTGAATGTAGCCCCACTCACCTTCTAAAGGCAGAGCCTGAGACAAGACTTGAAGCAGGCAGTTTTTGTAGAGCTATCTCTGGAAAAAGGAATGAAGAAGCAGAGAGAGAGAGAGGGAGACATTCAGGGAGAAAAGAGAAACGGATGCCTTTTTCTTCCATGTGAGTATCAGTGGGAAGCTGGAGCTCAGTCCTGCTGGGGACATTCTGACCATGGCAGCTCACAATGATCTTTCTAAAGACAGCAGGTTGGGACATCAGCCATCAGCACCCATTGCTCATTGATTTCTGGTGTCATCCAGGGACATCAAGTCTTCCATGATGTCAGTCTACCCAGACTGAGGGCTGAAAGCCTCTGTGTCTTTGGATTAATCACTGGGGCAAAGGCTGGAGGTTTTGGAGGGATTCTGCGCTGAATATGGGAACTGTCATCACAGTGAGTGCTTTGGATACTCAGAGACAGGTCAAGGGGCTATGACACGGCCACAAAAGTGTCTCCTATACCCACCATTGGGAGCAGATGACCAAGTTCCCTGACCAATCCCTTCTCATACCCTGGCAGTGTTCTCTGCGTTTCCATTCCCTTCAAGGGGACTGAAAAGATAAAGGGTATGGGCACAGGAATTGCTAGATACAACAGAGAGAGCAAGTTATTTCTTTGGTGGCGAGGCAAAGAAGATTCCTCTCCATCTCTGCTCCAGAGACCTATCTGGCTCCAGGATAGAGGTCTGCAGAAAAAGAAATTGCATTTTTTGATTTGCCCCCTACAGAAGGCTTCAGGAAGGGCATCAGGGAAGAGAAGAAGGGGCCAAAGCTGTAGGAGGGGAGCTCTCTGGGCTCTCCACTCCTTTTGGTTGCTTACAGTGGGGTGGGGAGAACATTGTACCATACTTACTTTTGCTCTTATAACTTCTCAGGTTATTGGTTCTAATTCTACATTTTAAATGGATGATATTTGAAATTCACATGGAAATAAAGTGGACTCCTGGTGCTGTAGCAGCTGCTGTAGTTCAGCCATTTACTGAACATGCTGCTAGACTCTTCACATGTACTATCTCAAAACTACAAGAAAAGCAAAACCAGAGAGACAGTCAGAAGTTCAGTGGTGCCATGAATGGGGAGAGAGGGGGCAGGATGAACAGGTGGAGCTCAGGGACTTTTAAGGAAATGCAACTGTATAATATTGTAATAGTGGATACGTGATATTATAGGTTTGCCAAAATTCATAGAACTGTACAGCACAAAGAGTGAACCCTAATGTAAATTTAGTTAATAAGAATGTATCAATATTGGTTCATCAATCACAAAATATATCCGCACTAATGCAAGGTGTCACTAACAGGGGACGCTGTCAGGGGCAGGGGTGGGAAGAGAAGGGCATATGGGGACGCTGTACTTTCTGCTCCATTTCCTGAAAACCTAAAACTGCTCTAAAAAATAAAGACCTTCATTAAAAGAAAAAACTTCATAACAAATCCTTGCAGGTGGTTGTTATCACCTCCTTGTAAGAGGAGGGAAGTAAGGCTCTGGGCGCCACACTGTTGTAAGCAGTGTCGCAGGTGCAGGGGTCCTGGTTTACGAGGTTCTGAAACTCCTGTTCCTGCCATCAGGCTATCTCCCTTGCTCCTCACTGGCCTCCTGCCTCCCTGTTCAGTGCTCTCTGCTCCACAGTAAGTTGCCTTCCTTCCTTCCCATCTCTACCATTTGACAGGGCCGGGTCCCTGGCGGTCCCCTGCCAGGTTATCTGCAGAGGAGCTTTCCAGGAGGACCAGCGCATCAACCTGAAGCTTTCTAATGAGCCTGGGAGGTGCCATCAATCCTCAGCCCCACTTCGCGGAGGCATCTCAGTGCTGTGATATATGAATCCATCTAAGTGCTTCTGCTCTTTCAAAGGCTGGGTCCAGTGGCAGCCCTGGGAACCCAGCTCATTCACTTACCCTTTCACTAATTTATAATTCAGCTGACACAACTTGCTGCTGTTTTGTTTGTCTCAAATGAATGTCAATTGGTACAGAGGACAAGGCATTTGAGAGCTAAATTAACTAAATCATCCCATGAGTTAGTTAGACCTCGCTGAAATACAACACCCTCATCCTTTTCCCACTTTTTATTTTTTAACATTTCACCAAGAGCCTCCCTTCTATTCCTGACACTCCTACATTTTCTCTCAGTCCTATGCCTCAAAATAATTTACTCTGGATGGAGTAGCAGAGCTAGGAGTATAATGTTCCAAATATATAAATAATAATGAGAACCTTTAATAAAATCCAACATAAGTTATGCAGCAGACATCAATTACAATGGATTTTAAAGGTTTTGATCTAGAACCTGGGTGGTGTTACATTTAGACCAATAACTGTAACCATGATTTATGTGTTTGCAACCAAAATGGTTTCAGTGCCTCGATATATGTCCAAAGTGAAATTTATAGTCTGCTACAGAATGTATAAATAATGAACAGCCATATGTCATCACACATTTAAAAATGTGACTTCTTCTGCAACAGCAATGGGGTAAAATGAATTAAAATCTTAAGTTCATTGGGAATCAACTTATTTGGGAGTACTTTAAGGAACATGCACAAATGCAAACACTGATTTAATATATTTTTCCCAAGTCAAAGAAAAATGGCTGTTGTAAAAATGACAAACACTCTTGGGAAACCTCAGGAGTCATCAAATTAAACAATGGCATGAGAAAGGAGGAGGTCTTGCTTAAATGTAGAAGGAAAGATGCTGAAAGCAATTTTCCTGACCCTGCTTGACCTCAAGTTATTATGAAGGCCTTTAACATGGTCAAAATAAGTGAAATAAATTGATGATGGCATTCCACATTACAGTTTCCCATGAAATTCATATAAGACTTGTGGAGACTGGAGAGTTGCCATCGATGAAGCCCAAAAGCCTGTTCATTTGTGTTGAGTCCTCCTGAAGGTGGTACAACCACTCTGAGCCTCAGTCTCATCACCTAAAATGGGATAAATAAACTCCACTAAACAGAAGTGCCTGGAAAGTTTAAAACTAATAATAAAAGTTGTGAAACCTACTGGTACAGTACGTGGCACAGGCAGTTGGCGTTCAGTAAATTTTAATTCTGGTTTCTTCTTTATAGCTCTTTTAGTATATGGTAAGTTGTTTGAGGCATGAACCATTTCTTATTCATGTTTCTATAAGTGATGCCTGTAACAGAGCCAGTGGTTAGCAAATATTAATGCGTCCTTGCTGAATGGATCAACAAATCAATGAAGGTGTTCCCATAACTCTAATAGACACTGTAGAAATCCAGGTGTAGAAATCAGGAAGAGTTATGAGGCAAGAATGTGTTGCATACTTGACTATTTCAGCTTGTTGTTCACGTCCTTCTGTTTGTTTCCATGATGGGAATTAATTTTTGCTGACTCAAATCATGTTTTTTCTATAAGTTAGAATTTGGAGTAGAAAATGCTTATGTCTGTTTTGTGCATGAGAACTAGGGGAAGAATCAAAGAATACTTCGTTTAGGTGTTTTTCTCAGCCCTTATTTGCATAGGACCAAATAACTCCTCAGTGTAGTAAAAGAAAAAAAATATCCCTCACAAAAGCAATTTTATGTTCTATAAATCATAGATAAATGGAAAGAACCCAAGATTTAGGAAATCTGTATTTCATCAAATGGACATTTTATTTAAATAACTCTCAACTTTTAAAACCATTTCATTATTTTCTTCCCTTCTGTAGCTAAATCTCTGCTCATCCACAATCAATTCCTAAGAATAGATTCTCTTTGTTCGTTTCTATCTTTGCTTCATCCACTGAAGAATCAACCCTTGTATCGTCTGAAGTCTTTCTTTCCTTCAATAAACTACGTGGTTTTTATCTTGTCTTTTAGAATTACGCAACACAGCAAAACATTCCGAACCACGCAGTTGACTGATGTGATTCCAACGCAGGCTGGGCTGTCCCTACCTGTTCCTTGTCCTCCTCTCCTTCAGCAATGGTTTAAAATTAAAATCAGGTTAAAATCACACTGAGCCCTCTTCACACTTCAACAAGCAGCTTGACTGACTGAGTCATACAGTGAAGAAAACACCTGCTGTGAGTCGGGATAGGTCTGTATTTACATGCGCTCATAGTCACTTTTAAGCTTTGTTGCATTGGGCTAGGTACCTGCATTCACTGAGCCTTCATTTCTTTATCTGTGTAGCGGAAAGAAAAAAATCCTTTCTCCAAATGTAATCAAGAAGGTTAACAAAGAAAATGAACATTCAGGTGCCTAGTTCAGTCCCCAGAACATTGTAAATTAACTCTCTTCCCATCTCCTCCCCTAATGTATGTAGAACTTACATATGTGTGTGTGTTTCACTAACCTTGTCCTATTGTCTTGGAGACTGTAGGTGCTTCTGGTCTTGTTGACTAGGTAGGCACCCATGTTAATCAAAATCCCAGCAGGGAAAAGATACACAATCAAATTGAGTGACCTGAAGAGCACTTATGGAAGGGGCTAGTTACCAAAGTCAGGGTAGGGTTAGGGAACACTACAAAGGATAGGGCAGTATTAGAGGTAGAGGACTAGAAATAGTGGGAAGGGGGAGGAGATGCATGAACAAGATCTATGACCTGCAGGTCTATGGTTGCAGTGAGAGTTGGTGACTTGAAAGGGAGGGATTCAAGAGACTAAGTAATCTAGTTTCATTCTTCTCCTTCCCTCCAAGTCTGTTGGTGCCTCCCATTTGATGAACCAACCCAGAAGTGCAAAGGGAAGGGTAACCTGTGGTCCATGCAGGTCAGTCTTCCAGCTAACAGGGCAGCAGGAAGAGGCAAGAGATTAAATATGGACATGAGAACAGAAGGTGTGTAGCACAGCTCCCTTTGCTCAAAAGCCAATGTCTTCGATCACCTTAAACTGAACCATCACCAAACTCAGGTTATGCTAGACTTAAGGGATTGGACTCATATAGGGCTGTCTTTGCCATTTCTTCTCAATCTGAGGTCCACCATGCCTTGAGGGTCTGAGAATATGTGGCCAAGGTCAAGGAATTGTTAAGAAAAAAATTTTATTTCTATCTTGGTGATGATCTGAATAAAATAAAAACAATATGAATCACCTTACAATTCCACACAATTTTTGTGTTTCCACTCAAATTTGGCCCAAATTACATTACTATATATTGTAGAGGTGAAGGTTTTGGAGTGAATGCAGAGGTTTTTGTAGAGAAGTGAGGGTGTTCACAATGTACAATGGTGTAGGAAGACAAAATTGGAAATGCCTGGCACCAGAATTTCAAGGTCACAGCCTCTTGTGAGTGGATGTGTTTCAAGCACATCATCTTTGTTTGCACTAACATTGCAATGGTTTGCAAGCAGTAGTACCCTAATAAGTTTTTGTTTCCTGCTTCCAGGAATAATAGGACTGTGTGCCCATTTAATTCAGATTTCAAAATGTCACAGAGCTAACCTCATCTCCAAGTGAATGAGTCAGCTTATGAAAAACAAACTGACTCCTCATAAGCTGGTCTCGCCCAATAGCAGAATTCTGGTTACATACAGAGGCCTTACAACCTGATCAGTCCAAACTGGAAAATAAAGATCCAGGAGATAGTAATGTCACTATGCATTTATTAGGTAGTAGAAATGTTCTCTATTACTATCATTGAAATCAAACCCTAAGACATATTAAATGTAAAATAATACCCGAGGCTATAGTTTTCTACTCTTTAAACCCATAGTGAAAATTTATTTCTAAAAAGTTCCTCACTTTAAGTTAATGAAGCTAATTTGGATTTTGTTGGTGTTAGAGCTTCTGTGCATTCAATTTGTAAAATAAAATTATCTTCATTTTTAAAGTTGTGTAAAGCATACATGCATGAGAGCTTATGACTACCACAGTGGCTTCACGTGTTTAACTGAAGATATAAAAATAATACGTCATTGCTGAAGACTTTCATTGCTTTTTCTATCCAAAAATTATCTCAACAACACTCAAGTTCAGAGACTGCTGTCAGTTCTTTATCTTTTGGGTTGGTTTTTGCAATGATCTTCAAAAGTAATATTGTCGTACCTGGTTCCTGCATCAGGAAGGCAGAATCGGTTCTTACAGAGCCCCTAGATATACACAAAAAACCAACCACCCCCAGCTCCGCCACCCCTGCTCCCAGCGCCAAAGTCCCTTTCATGGGGAAGAAGGTTCACTTTCATCCTTTTGGAAGGTGACAGCCAGCACTGTTCCCCACCTGGGGAGATGTAGAAATAAAGAAAACTCAACTTGTTTTGGAGTGAAGCTGTCAGCATAAGGACCCTTCTCCTTCAGCACGGTGCCGAGCATTATTGGGAAGTTATCTAAAGTGTCAGAGAAAACATCATTGATCTTTCAGTCTGTTTTGTCAACTAGTCAATAAACCTTGCTTTTTCCTAGATTTTCTTTTTTCTAGCTCCCTGCCTCTCAGCTCTTCAGAGTTCCTGTCGTCTCTCCCTTCTCCCTACTTCTCTCTTTCTTTCTCTCTTTTCCCCACCCCCACCTGTCTCCCTTTTCCTCTTCCTCTTCCTCTTCCTCTCTCTCTCTCTCTCTCTCTGCCTTCCTTTTGGTAGCAATAAGTAGTTACAAAACCTTCTCATTAGTTCACACTTAGCTAAATGAGATCCATAATAATGTCTCCATGTGATTCTTTTTATTTAAGATACAGTAAGATTGGTATTTATTAGGCAACACTACCTTTGAGGCTGGTAGAGATGTTACATAAGTTCATGGCTCACCATGCCTTTGTGTTTCCCAGGACAGCAGACCTTTAGTGTTCTTAACTATTCTCCCTTGTTTAAATGGTTACAAGAAGCCATCAGTACATTTCACTGCCATATTTCAAGCTTCTTCCTAAAACCCCAAAGGGTTCAGAGATCACATTTAATAGAACTCAGTTTCTACCAGACACTGTTCTAAGTGCTTGGCATAGTAACTCATTTCATTCTCATAACAACTCTAGGAGGTAGACGCCATTATTATCACCATTTTATAGATGAGGAAGCTGAGGCAGTAGGAAGATATTTGCTCCATTCCTCTGCTTGTTGAGGAAGGCCTGACACTAAATGGTCCCAGACAAATGCTTGATCCTCAGCTATTTCTCGTTCTCCAAAAGAGAATCCCATCAGCAGAAGATGCCTGTAACAGTGATGATGCCTGTCATGAGCATCTCACAGTTGGGTATCTTCACCACATACCCCGTGTGCACAGGAGTACCATAGCCCTTGACCTTCCCAAGGCCAACCAACTAACTACACCCTCTCTTTTATTTCAATCTCTATCTTTTCCCACACTTCCCTCTTAATTCTACAAACATGCTCCCATCTCTAATTACACTCTTTCTCTTCTTTTCCTTCCTACTCCCTCCTTTCCCCATCATGTATTGATCAGGATGGGCTAAGCTTTGCTGCAGAAACAATATAATAATCTTGTGGCTTATCACAACAAATGTTACTTCTTGCTCCTGTTAGAGGTCCACCTGGATTATCTGGGACTCTACTCATTCTAGTTGTTCAGGAACTGAGGCTGATGGAGACTCCATCCTAAAAAATACTTCACTGGTGATGGTGGCAGAGAGAAGGAGCAAGGTGATGGCCAGGCCCTCCTTTTCCTCCTGCTTTCCTGTCAGACAC
>VMDR010019982.1:0-17900 GCA_007922815.1 Macrotus californicus | reverse complement strand
AGGGGGCGGTGCCTGGATTTTAAAAACAAATGGAGAGATGAGAAATGCACTACTCCAAATTTCAAAAACCAAATAATACATTTTAAAATTTGAAGGCTAAATTGTGGATGTTTTTATGAAAATTCTTATACTGTTCTAGCTAACTCTGACTTTTCCTAAACAGTAGGGGCTTTGGGTCTAAACACATCCCCCTCCCCCGCCCCTCAAGTCCCATACAAACTTGGAAAGGGCAAAAGAGCAAAGGCAGGGGGCGTGGATGAGTGGGGGGCGGGGGGGTGCAGGAGCCAAGGCAATCCACGAGGCCAAGTGCCATAACGGTGATTTTAAATTTGGGGGAACAAGCAGAAAAATGTCCTAAAATTTTCAAATTACTTTCTTAATGCAACCTCATAGAGTACATTAGACCATGAAGATTTTTAAATCCAACTTTGCTGATTTTACAGGTGGGTAAGCTGAGGTATCAAAAAGTTGTCTTTTGCTTAAAATCACCCTAGGCCCCCCTGTGTCTATTTCAGGGCCCTTTCTGTTACATTCTGGGGAGGCTGGGACGTCTGGGTTGTGGACAGAGTCTTATTCAGTGACTTTCCTGAATCCCTCCTTGACTTTGGTCTCTCGAGGGTAGAGGTTGCGCCCTGAACAAGATGTCAGCCAAGGGGCAATGGAAATGGCCCACTGAACAACAGCTGGGCCCAGGGCACTTCCCCTGAACGGAGTCAAGCCAGCCAGTGTTGTCAATCAGAATTGGTCAGAACCTATTTCCTGGTACATTATTAAATGCCCTGATGTTTTTGTAACCGAATAAATGCATTATGAACAGGACACTTTTCCTACAACATCCTGGGTCTGTTCTTAGACATGGATAAAAAGCAGTAGGGACTCTGGCCACAATTATGCCAATTTACATGCAATACAAAGCAATCTGTTACTTCATCTAATCCTCCTAGAACTTTTCCCAAGGAGAAAGCTGAGGTCAGGGAGGTGAAATGACCTGGTCAAGAATACAGAGTTACTAACTGGGTCCAGGTCTTCTGACATCCTTTAGTCCAGTGATTGTCCCACATGTAATTTTTTTGTTTGGTCTCCTGGATGTGTGCTGTTTAATTTTGGAAAGTGATTCTAGTACTTGGTTGGCTGGTGTGGCTGGAATTCTTTTTTCTTCATTCATTATGTTTGTTTATCACGGTAAAATAGACATAACAAAAATTACAATTTTAACTTTTTTTAAGTGTATAGTTCACTGGTGTGAGGTACATGGTTGAACTTTTGAGGTAGTGAATAGGCAGTGTGATAATAATTATTATAAAATAAAAGCCAATCAGTAAATCCTTACTAAATGCCAAGCAATGTGCTAAGAGCTAATCGACAGCATTTCAATAAATTTTAAAAGCAAATCTGGCAGCAATTCTTATCCTTCTTTCACAGATGAGGAAACAAAAATTCAGAGACGTTAAGTAACTTGCCCAAGGTCACACTGCTGGCACCCAGCAGAGCCAGGCTGTGGAGTGATGCATTCATACTCTAATCCACCACACCTTCTTGCTTTTTCTCTGGGGCCGCTGTTAAACAAAACAAAGAAGAACTGAAAGGCTCAATTCTTCTGTCTTGGGTTCTCTCTCTGGTTGAACCCTCCCTTGTTGATTGGCCACTGAGCAATCCGAGTGCCACGGAATGCGAGAAGTAGTGCTTGAGTTGGAGAAAAAGGCCCAAAGCTGCTTGCTTCTCCTCTGCCAATCTGAAAAATTTTGATCGCTCTCTTCTAATTGAAGCTGGCAACCTCTAAGATCGGCCCAGGTTACCCAACTTATTCTTATGCTAAAGCAAATTGTAAGAGAACGTCAGTTTTTTGAGAAGAGATCACAGAGAGCAGGAAACATATTTCTAAATAGGAAGTGTCTGAATTCATTTCGCAATAAACGTCAGTCAAGCAATCTCGTACACATTTTTGGATAATACATTGTTGTAGAAAATGTAATTATAATTTCATCAACAAAGCAGGGTGCTATAGACCGGTGGAAATGATACATGCATACTGTGTAAAAATGCACACATTACTTCTGCATTAGTGAGCTTCTATTGTTCTGACTTCTATTGATCTGCACCCTCAGGCTTTTTAGATGGCATAAGGGAGATATGGGGAATTAAAAACAAACTTCGGACAATGACTTCATATAAGCTACATATTTCCTCATGCCCTGATCTTTGTACACAAGTATTCATGGACGAAATAAGCTTACATTGTTTTTGGATAAGCTGTCAGCTTCTCTTAGTCTGTATTAATGAGTATAGAAAATACTCCCAATGACTAAAACACAGTAGCCCCTAGAAAGCCAAACTCAGATACATGGTTAATGGAGGGACACACTTAAAATCACCTACCTATTAATAGGTAGTGAACTCAAATAAGCAGTTTTCAAATTGTGTGCCAAATGGTTTAAAAAATATCTTACTTTCTACCTATGCAGCAGAGAGCATTCAGAAAGACAGCAGGGTGACAGGGGATGGCAAGCGAGGTGACAGGATGAAGAAGCTGTGGTCCACACAGACAATGGAATACTACTCAGCCAGAGAAAAAGATGAAACACTACCATCTGTGGCAACATGGATGGATCTAGGGAATATCATGCTAAGCAAAAGAAGCCAGACAGAACAGGTCAAGAACCATATGATTTCGTTCATATGTGGGCTATAGAAGGGAAAGTACCAAATCCAAACAAGAAAAAAGCAAACAAAAACTCACAGATACAGACAACAGTATGATGATGACCAAGGTGAAGAGGAAAGGGGGTCAAATATATAGTGACGGAAGATTTGACTTTGGATGGTGACTGTACAATGCAATATACAGAGGGTGTATTATAGAATTGTTCATTTGACCCCTATATAATTTTATTAAACAATGTCAGCCCAATACATTTAATAAAAAATATTTCAATGGAGAATAAAAGAAAACAAGAAAAAATGCCCCAGGGAGCTGGACTCCACATTGTGCCCAGTGCCTGGGTCTCCAGAGTGACCCTTGGCTTCCAGAGAAAAGGTCCACCTTTGTGGCCGGCACAGGTAGCAGCAGACCCTGGGAGCAGGTGAAATTACAGAAACAAAGATTCTTGACAGAGGGAACAGACTTCCAGAGCTTACACCTACTTCTGTTCTAGGAGCTGGGTTCGTAACCCCAGTCTCACATCCCCAACCCCTCTCCACCTCCCAGCCCCATGCAAAGGTTCTGCTTTGCAGATAAAGTCCCATCATGGTGTTTTGTTGTTGTTTCTTTTTATCTTGAAATAATTTCTGATTTTCAGAAGAGTTGCAAAGATTGTACAGAGCCTTCCCATATGCCCCTCACGGAGCTTCCCCTCATGTTCACATCTTAATTTTATCTTGCCCCATTTATCAAAACTAGGAAACTGCCATTGGTGAAATATTAATAACCAAACTGCCGACTTCATCAGTTTTTTCACTAAATTTCTTCCTTTTCCGGGATATTACCATAATGGAGCTTTTACAATT
This sequence comes from Macrotus californicus, assembly GCA_007922815.1. NCBI lineage: Eukaryota > Metazoa > Chordata > Mammalia > Chiroptera > Phyllostomidae > Macrotus > Macrotus californicus. The sequence goes on along the minus strand of VMDR010019982.1, from coordinate 14,396 downwards.
TGATTCCCTTGATCAAAAACAAGCTCTCAATAATCTAAGTCTACGTTCTCCAGCTACGTGGTTGCATCTTATCTTCTGAGAATCATCTGTCGCCGCTCATCAACATGTGTCCTAACGGTTTGGCCTGAGCCAACGCGGGCATGTTTGCTTTCCCTCGGTATGTCCCCGTCTGTCCCACATGCATAACTTTGTTCACGCGGTTCCCTCTACTTGCAATGTCTTCCAGGGCTCATGGTTCTTCCTTTCTTTTCAGGCTCAGATTAAGAGTTTTCTACTTCACGAAAGTGCTCCTAGTTCCTCGAGTCAGAATGTTCTTTCTTGCCTAAGAAGCCAGAATCTCTGTTGCACAGTATTGGTGTACAGCGCCAATGTCTTGTGCTGCACTCTGGGAAGAATATCACCAAAGGGACATCAGAGGAGCCTGGGCAGCTGAGGGTCAGTAAGAAAACAGTACCTGATCCCTGAAAAAGTGAGGTAACAGGAGTCCCAATGTAGTGACTTGGAAAAGAAACTTCACACTCTCAGGCACTGGTAAAAACCCAATGCCTTAGGATGCTTGAAGCATCACAATATAATCTGACTCTCATATAGGTTGAAATCCTGTCATAAAAATATTATAAAAAGAACTCATTATTTCCCACCTATAACATTCTATTACTTTAACTGGAATGAAACCTGTTTTCACCCAAATTCTGTTTTGAGAAAACCTAACTCTTGTAAACTTTTTTGTTTTGACTTTTGTTTTTTCTTTCCTCCTTTCCTTGCTATATTAAAGATTACAATAAGTAATTTTTCTTTTGTAGGCATGCTTTAGGGGAAGACATATCTGTATCACTGACTACGGCAATTGTTTGGCACTTTTACAATTATGCATTCATATTTTCATAATTACAATAGAATGTTATAAAGTTACAGAGAGAAAGAGAAATGATTACTAAAAAGGAAGTAAAGTTTGATATCCTGAGATGTTTTCAAAACCCAGACAATGGAAAGGAATGTATGATATGACCCCTCATATTGGAAGGCAGAACACTGGTTTTTTATTTTTGCAAATGGAAAGATGGGATACGCTTTTTATTAGCTTTCTTATACATCTTTTAGCATTCAGTTAGCAAAGAAACTTAATAAAAACTGAGATCAGTATAAAGTGAGATCATGCATTAGGCCTAGGAAGAGAAACTTCATGAATTTACATACCCTCACAATAAATTCTGACACAAGTAGAGTTTTTAATAAAGATTAAAATGTGAGAAGCAAAGCAACACAAAAAATGTGATGTAATCTGACTAGAGAGAATTTTATGAAAAAGTCTGATTTCGATATGTGACTATGCAATATTCGAGGCTGGGGCAATTATGCTGGAAGACGTATGATTAACATTGCGATGAAAAGGCAGGCATGCAGTTTTCAAACCTTTAATTATCTTACACACTGCAACTGTTTTTCTTTTTAAAGGCAAAGCAAACGTTCAGAAACAAACCTATTAAAAAGAGAATATTTACCACTTGTAGGTTTTTAAAAGTCTAACACATCTCTCAAATAAAAATATAAATGTGGACTAATTTCAAGTTCATTGAAAAGATGTTTGTTTTTGTTTCCCAGCTTTGTCGTTTTAGGGAAACAGGCGGGGTATGACTTCAAAAATAATTGTATGGAAAATGTTTATTTTATTTGCAAACTTAGAAATATTTTACAAGTTTACAAATAAACAGAACAAATTTTTCTTTTATGTAACACGGAGGTTTTTTTAAAATTAATTGTTTCATCTTTTTTTTCTTTCTTTATTGTTGTTTCTTTTTTTACATCATCCAATGGGATTTACTTGAAAAATAATTCCAATCCCAAAGAAAATATTTAGGCAGATTTATTCATATCCTTGGTTTTATATGAATAGAAGCAGCCTAAGCATATTTCATTGAAGAAAGGAAGTATGTCCACAGTTCCTCTTGCATATTAAAAAGTGCTTTTTACTCCAAAAACCTCAAAACATTCTCTATCTTTAAGATTTTCACACTTACAGGTTGGTAGTTACAGAATAGCCATGGAGATGTAAAGTACAGCATAGGGAATAGAGCAGCCCATGTACGTATACCCGTGAACTATGGACATGGACAACGGTGTGGGGATTGCATGGAGTCGGGGGAGCTCTATGGAGGGAGGCAAAGGGGGAAAAATTGGGACAACTGTAATAGCATAAAACACAAAATAGAATTTAAAAAAAAAGAATTTTAACACTCTCAAAACAGCCGCTTCTACAGAGGGGAACAGTAGTATTTCAATTGGCAACAACAAAATTTGACGGCAGTTTCAGGCAGCCAGAAAGGCAGAGTGTACACAAGAACATGCACTGAGGACTGATGCTGTGGCAGATGCCACAGTGTGTCCCCCGGGATGGAGTGGATGCTCCCGGAGAGCCTGCATCTGACAACATCGTGACTGGGCTGTGCACATTTTCTGGATTTGGTTGGAGCGGGTTACTCAGAGGCAAGTCAGAACTTTCTACAGGATCCCAAGAGCATCAACCCTGGTTTCACTCTTCATATTAAAGCAGATCCCCAAGTCTTAGGATGACCCAATCCGAGCAAAACTTCCAATAACCAAGCCCCAATACAGTAAAAAAATTGGAGGCATCACTATGAGTTTCTTGAAACGGGATTTGGCCTGCAACGGATCCCTACTCTTTGGTTTCTGCTGCTCCCTTTCTATGCCCCCTCCCTTTCTTTTGGTCCACCCCCTCCCCTGCCAAGTTTTAGTTTAAATTTTTAAAACCTTTTTTTTTTTTTAAGCAAACAGGCTTTGGACTGATTCTCAAAAAAGCTGCACCTGCGTATATAAAGGACCCGTTAACACCAGGAAAAGAAAGTGATTTGGGACTGACTCAAAGCAGGGTACTACCCAGTGAATCATCGCTGACGCCTCCAGGGTTTCTTTGGAGGTCTCCCATAAGAACACTGACCAAGCCCAGCCCTGTTCAGCTTATGAGAATTTAGCTGAAGGTGGTATGGCCGCCAGCCATATTACTCATTGGGGATATTGAGTCATATACATTTATAAGGGGTGGGCACAGAACATTAAATATCCCTAAGGTGTTTTGTAGCTTGAATGATGCTGCTGAGCCAGTGATGAAGCTCAATTTCTAATTCTGGGTATAACATGCGAGTTTCATCTTCACAGCATGCATGCCTTTTTTATTACCTAAGGTTTTGGCAATCACCCCTTGCAACAACGTTCACACATTTCTAAATAAGAATGTTTATTATTTTGTTGAGAGATTGGAAGTGAGAAATAAAAAACCAAAAAGTAAAGTTCCTTAGGCAATTTAGACCGTTCTATCCACCATGGATGGAAGGGCCTTTATGTGGGATTTTGTATATGTTTAAGGTGAAAGAAATATCTTGTTATTCCCTGTGCTTTAGACTTGCCTCTTAATTCTGCTCGGCTAGGTTAACTTCAGAAGTTAGATGATGCCCACAGTAAGATGCATGAGGTTCCACCAGACATTTCTGTCATGCTTTCCACTCAGGTTGAACAAAATCTTTGAATAATGGCTTTGCAAGCAGAGGAATGAATCATCTATTTGTTATCTCAACCAGTTTCTTAAGACGTTGATTCGAGCCATTCACCTCCCTGCCCCAGATCCTTCCCAAATTTCTCTTTCTTACCAGAAGAAAAAAAAATTGATAGAGCTTACTTTTCTGTTTCTTTCCTCTACCTTCTTTATAAAGTTCCTAAACATATTCTTTTAAGTCTCACTTAAACTGGGTCATTTGGAAAGTTGATGGTTATAGCACGCTCACAGCTGTGGGAAAGCGACATAAAAATAACCAGCTCAGAAAAATGGCCCATGCACAGCATCTTTGAGTTTTCATGTTTTATTAGCAATTTGGACTCATTACTGTTTGGGGGAGGAAGGAAGGGAGGTAGATGTTTCTGCAAGTTGTTTCTTTAATGTATTAAGCAGAGTTTTCCAATCAGGTTTAATGCGACCCTGCCCAGTTCTTAAAGCTGCGCTCCAGGAGATGCAGGAAATGTTGACCGCTGGTCCCCATTCTGCTCCACCTCACTACCCTCCACCCCAATACCTCCTCACTTCTCCCCGATTTTCCTTCCCTGAAATTCATTATCCAGCAGTAGAGGTCAAGCTAGTATTTCACGAACCTTCCAAAGTAAAATGAGATAACCTCTTTATCACAACCCAGCACAGGATGTTCTCTGATCTTTCCCAGCTTTTGTCTTCTTTGTCGTCTTTTGGGCAAAGGCAAGATTGCCACTTGCAGTTACTGTGGTGTCACTGTAGTTTTGAAATATGACAGCCAGGAAGAGCTGGACAATATTTAATAGCCTGAGATCACAGGCTTTCCTGACATAATACTTTCTTTCAGAACTCTCATTATTTGTACACATTCTATGACTTCTGGAGAGAATATACCATCTCTAACACTCTTTTCCTTTCCTTTCTGCTCTTCCACGGTATCAATTACCCGTGGTCCCACCCACCTGAAAGGGCTGTCTATTTTGTCATGGAAAAGCATTAATGTAGAGTTCTGTTCCTAATCTTTTCTGCCTCTTGGTGAATCTTTGGAATACAAAAACAACCTGCATGCCGAAATAGCCTTCTGTGGCAAGCCTCAAGAAAATCGCCAATTATCACATTTGAGAAAATGTTAAATACACAGGCATCATGTTTTCCAACTCAATTGCTACCCTCTCCCTAGGAACACAGGAATGAGGACAATGGAAAAATGGCAGGCACAAGAGGCATCAGAAGAATAAAATTGGAAAATTCATTTACTTAAACCCTCATCCTCAGAGGAAGGAAGAAAGGGAGGGAAGGAAAAAGGGAGGAAAAAAAACCAACTTCAAGTAGTAGTTTCATCTTCTCATAGACAAAAACTATTTTTAAAGACCCTATAAGGAATTTAAACTGGAGAAGATTTGGAATCAGAAATATAAAGTCATTCTTGAAGTGTTGCACTAACTAAATGTGCCTTGATTTGATGCAGAGCTGGGAGACAAAAATGTGAATTCCATCTTTATCAATAGGATGACTGGTTCAGCTTCTTTTTCATAACTAGGTTGAAAACCCTCAGAAAAAAAGATATTAGAAACTAAGTAAGCAGAAAAGTCTTGTATGATGGGTTTCTACAGCGGTACAGCTCTTAACAGAGGGCCCAGGACCAGCAGTGTTACCATCGCCTGGGAACTTGTTAGAAATGCAAATTCTTGGGCCCGGCTCCAGACATGCAAATTAGCATCTCTGAGGGTGGAGCCCAGGAATCTGTGTGACTGCTTTCTAGGGCATTCTTCTGTGGGTTAAGTGGGAGAAACACTGTAAACACTCTCCCCCTAAAAGATTTTAGCCTGCACTTGGAGAGGAAGAGTAATTATCAAGCCCTCATTCAATGAAAACAGTAGTCGAAAGCACAAAAAAGAATACAAAACAAGGTGTAGGAGAACACATTTATTATGAGCAAATGAGGGAAGTGGGTAAAATAAGTGAACTCACATAAACAGGAAAGATTAGAATCATTACATCTCTAGAAGAAAAATTAATAGCAGAAATATGTGGGAAGAGAAGCTAAATCACCACTGGACAACAGGCTTTCAGTCTCTGATACCCCTGCCTAAAAGCCAGAGACGGTTCCTACTGGAAATGTAAAGATGGAAACTTAAACCAAAGATTTATGATCCCGTCTTGGCTTAGAGACTCATTTAGGCTTCGCACACAAGGAGAGATGTTCCTTCAGATAATATCGTATCTACTGTATTGCCACGTACAAGGATCAGATTTTAGTGATAGAGGAAATTGTGATTCCCTCACTTACGCGTTCCTCTGCAGTAGTCAGGAGGATTAAAATAGTAAACCTGAGAGGTAAGCAAAGTGAGCAGACAATGGCTAACTCATAAAGCAAAGACTCTCTCATGCCTTCACTATCCTCCCCAAGAAAGACAGAAACCGAGCCTGTCTATGACAGAAAGCTCCAGAGAAGCTTTTTAAGACATCTTACAGCATACTCTTTGGTCAGCCCATCAGGGCTGTGTGTGTGTGTGTGTGTGTGTGTGTTATCCAATACATGTGTATGTGGGTGTGGAAGGGTCATCGCTTGAAGGTAAATGCTCAAATCAAACTTCAGAGAGAGATGACAAGTCAGCTTTCTGGTTTGGCCCCCAAAGACATGCTGTGCGGAGCAAAAATCAACAGCCTGGCCCAGCACAGGCTTCAGCGGGCCAAGTTTAACCCCCGCCATTTCCTGCCGAGGCAAGTGGAGAGCGCACTGAAGTCACGTGGTGTTTGGGACTGCTCTCTGCGAAGTGAAATACTGAGTGACAGAGCAGTGGCCAAGCCACCTGGTGAAGTCACTCACCTTGAGAGCTTCTGAGATGCTCAGGAGAGCACTGCCTCATAAAAGTCCAGGCCCCCTGGATATCTCATCTAAACCACGTTGGGCTTTTTCCTCACCTTTTCAATCAAGGCTCGGGGCTGACCTGGAGCCATAAGGCACCATTTCCACTCACCAGGCCATCAGAGGAATGACCTGGCTTCTCTTCCGCTTGCTCCCTCTGGTCTCCCAGAGTAGTGATTTTATTACACTCTGTAGATAATCAGGAGGCAGCGGGTGCAGCTGTAAGGGCAGCATGCTCTCTTGCTGTTCAGTAAGGGGCAGCCACGTTGTCCCCAGGGACCAGCGCACACAGGCCTAATGTGAAACACACTCACAGGAAATGGATCCAAACACGGAACTGTGTCCCTGTTACATGAGGCTTCTGCCCAAGTACAGCATGTCAGTTTCCTTCACACCTGGCGTGTTTGCCTATTGTTACAGGAAAAGCAGTGGTCATTTATAGTGTTTACAATTTGTCTGCAACTTCCCTAGTAAATCCTCATGTTCTTCCCCTTGAAAATAATACAGTAGATTTCAAAATGTGTGTAAAAGGGAAGGTAGTGACCCAAGCAGAATCCCCACGACAAGGGAAGATAAACGACTATGTCTTAAAGCTAAAAAGAGAATGAACTTGAAAAATCAAGTTCATGTTGTTACGTAACAGAAAATAAAATTCCGAAAATAGCAATGCTTTCATGAATTCTGTGACTCTGTTTCAGTAAAGACAGGGAGTTAGTTTTATTTATGAAGTTTTGTCTCTCCAAACCTCGCAAATAATTTATGCCGGCAGATGTGAAAACAGTCAAGAAAGGAGAGTTGAAAAAACTTTGCTTTCATGCAGAAAGAGGCAGAAGCAGTTTCCAAGAACATGAGTTCCATGGAAGCCAGAGGGGTGGGGAGAGTGGGTGGGGAGACCAAAGAGAGAATATTTATGGGGCCATCTTTATTCCCATTTAGTACATTAATTCGAGAAACACCGAGCATCCAGCCAAAGTGATACACGTAAGTCACACACAGTTATGATACAATAAATGCTATGGCAGCATGGTATGGTATGTCAGAAGGGCCACTGGGAATGAGGGTTGAGGAGGAAGAGAGCAATAGAGAAGGCTTTATTGAGGAGGCAACCTCTGAATGAGGGGGTTGGATGTTAGGGAGGAAAATACCAGAGGCAGGCGATGGTAAGCTCTGAGGAGAAGGGCCATGTTTTCATCTTTCACACCCCCACCCTCAGCCCCACGCCTATCCCCAGGTTCAGCCTATAGCAAAGCTCAATTGGTGCTCAGTGAATGAGTGTTGAAAGGTATTCGGACAGAGAAAACAGCTCTGAAGAAGACAAGGAGGTGCCAAAATGGTTGGCATGTTCAAGGCCTGGCCAGCAATGGAGAATGGCCAAGGGCAAGGTTTACGGGGAAATTAAAAGGGGGAAATTAAGCTGAGGTCAGACTGGGGAAAAGCTTTGTAGGCAGTGCCCAAGACGATGGCTTTTTCCTCTGGAATCCAGGACTTCCCAGAGTGTGTGCACGTGTCAGGGTGGGTGGGTGGAGGGGACACGAGTTCCACAGAATCTTAATTAAAGAATAAGAAAGGAAAGAAGAGGAGGGGAAGGAGACATGATTCTATATTTAAATACGCTCAGGAAACTTTAGGTTAAATGAAGTTATCCGTGAATTTTACTGCAAGATTTCTCAGTCTTCAGTAAAATAATATTTTATATGCAAGTCAATGTGGGTAGTACCAGATGACAGAATTTATATCTATTTGTAATTATGCATTTGAGTGAGTATTTATCTCTACTTCCCCAATTAGATGATCACCTCCAACAGAGCAAAGACTAACTTTTTTTGCTCACCATTATATCTCCTTTGACTAACAGAAGGTCTAACACACACTAGGCATTCAAAAATTGTTAAATGAATAAATGACAGTTTGGCTGGGTATGGAATTTTAGGTTCAAAATAATTTTCCCTCATTTTTTTAAAGAAAAACTTTTTTTTTCTTTAGTAACTAGTGTTGCTGATGAGAAGTTTGAGGCCATTCTAAATCTTATTCTTTCATTGGTAACCAGGGCTTCTTTTCTCCTCCATCTAAGAACATAAAAGTTCTCTCTTTACTTGTGTAGATAAGCTCTAAGCCATAACAGCTATTTTACTCTAGGCATAATACATTTTTGGTATTACCATAAGAACAAAAACCACCATTGACACAGGAGAAGGGAGAACCCCAATAATCCCCATTCCTTAGAATGCAGTTCTTTAGTGGGCTCTTAATCTCAAGGCTACCCTGTTCTTTGGAATTGCTGCCCTGAAGTTTAGAGCATGGGTGTGGGACCCCTGAGCAGCAGCCTCCTCTACTTTTTCTCCTCTGTTCTGATCGCACCTTCTAGAAAACCCTCAAAATTTCTGATCCAATTTATAGTTCCCTTTGTCATTTTTCAGAACTGCTATAGTTTTAGTCATACATGAATGCACATATTCATAAGTGCATATACTCTTATTTCCAAGGGGAGGTATGTACATGCCCGTGGTTTGCCACCTTGAACCACTGTGTCTGGATGGCATCTTTGTATTTTTAACTCATCGCTCATTAGAGATAACAAAACCATACTGAAATTTAATTCAACTTAGTCTAATCCATATGGAAATTGATTTCTTGTGTGATTAAATTAGAAGGCAGCTTAAAAACTAAAAATAATTGCAAAATATGTTGGTGCAAATGATATGTTTCTATAACTTGGTTTCTAGCACCTTCTGTCAAAGGAGGCCATGAGGATTAACAGTAACGATGTTTGGTCAGAGGCTTCAGGCTCTCTGCACACAAGTCGTCTCTGACTACAGGACAGTGTCACAGCACACTGAAGGAAGAGTTAAACAGCTTCTGAAATGCGTTCAAGCAAAGCATTCTGCAGCTGACACCTTAAACTCCCTCCTTCGTGGAAGGGGGCCTTGTGGCCTCTTTTGGAACCCAGAGTGCCCTCTTTCACTTACCATAGCCAACATCCTATCAGGCTTTTAAATCTGAACACCATTTCCATCTTCTGAAGTGCCACAGGAACTGATTCCAGCTGTTGAGGGGACTTTCCAGATACGAAATAATTGCCTGTAAAGGCTTTACTCACGCGTGCCTAATAAACAGGAAAAATCCCATCCGCCCACTGCACTGTGGAGTAGGTGGTTGAAAACATTGACTCTCTTGCATATTTGTGAAAGGAATGAGCCCGTAGGTCAGCGTTCGGAGGCAGAATACCAATAAAATGTTCACTCTCACTTTGGAGATCCCGTAACATGAAACCTTCTGATAAAGTATGACAAACATATCATATTTAGTGCATATATGGATACATACTTAGTACCTATTTAGACTTACAGATTGGAGACCTAGCCAACAGAGGGACTATTGAGAAAGCATTCATTTATGGCAGATAGCCTATAGCATATCTTTGTGGTGTTCTTTTTCCCCTACAGCAGGAGGCCCCTATCTCTACCATGTTTGTCTCCAGTTGTGCAGCAGCTGTCGGCCCTTTCCTTATCCCCCTCCCCAAACTAAAGACTCAACATGGCCTTCCCATCACCCCTTGCTTTAATCAGCTCCGAGTCTGAGAAAGCCAGGCTGCGTCCTCCTGGGAACACCACAAACTGCTGGTGGGCCACTTGGCCAGACCTCAGCGAGCTGTCTATTTGATAGTGTCTCTCACGTTTCTGTGTGCATGCGTGCAGACGTGCTCTATTCAAGGATGCCTGAGCTCCCCGGGGCAGCTGCAGGGACTGGCTTCTCTTGCAATGAAGATAATTGCTGTATGAACAGAACAGAAACTCTTGTCTCTGCCACCAGTGCTAAGCACCTCTATCCCATGTGAAACTCCAAATAAAAGTCAATCTAACAAAAGAAGCTGTTAAAACAAAGCAAACGCTCAAATCAGGTCATGGACAGAGGTAGAGAGGAGCTAATTAATTTTTTTTTATTGATTGATTTTTAGGGAGAGAGAAACATTGATTTGTTGTTCCACTTATTTATGCACTCATTGGCTGATGCCCTGACCGGGATCAAACCCACAACCTTGGTGTATTGGGATGATGTTCTAACCAACTGAGCTACCTGGCCAGGGCAGCAGCAATTGTTTTGACCATAATCCTGTTTCTTCCTGGGTTTATGCAATCATGAAGTTGATTCTGAAATAAATTTTATTCCTTGGCTTTGGAAATTTTACCCTTATTCTTTGGAAAGCCAAAGTCTGGGGCTTGCAAGGGAGAGATGGCAGCAAAAAGCAATTAAAAACTCATCCTATCCTTGGTCTGGAGCCACAATTATCCTTGGTGCGCCAGTCATGCTCAACCCTTATCAGTGCATGTATTCACACTGCACGCTCTGCATTAGGTAGGGCAAAGGTGTGGCGTGAATGATGCTCACAGTCACTAATACATTGTTTACACAAGAGTAACCTAAAATAGACTATAATGTGCCTGCTCACTGAGCAGGCAAGAAATGGAACCAGCAGCTCATCATTTTGTTTAATCAGTGTTCTCTGTGGGCAAACAAAGAGATTTATACACACAATAAAGCAGCAAAAACATCCTTCAGAATCCTTCTATGAATGAGTTTACGACTGCACTCTAATGAGCCATACTGGCCTATATCTAAGCAGCTGGCTCAGGATAGCTGATTGGTTCCACTACTTTACAAAGGAGACACAATGACTAGAATAGAGGCTTTGGAGTGATACGTTTTTTTTTTAAGTGTAGGCCAAGGGGTGGGGTGGGGGTGGGTGAGGGCTAAAATTGCAGAGACAAAGGGGACTAAGGATCAACTCAGCTGTAATGCCACCACCACACAGAGTTCTCAAAGCAGGCGCTGGCTTGTTTCTGAATTCCTCCTGACCTGACAGGTTATATTTGGAAACCAATTGTCCAGAGACATCTCTTTGGAACTTTGAATTGGTCACCTACTTCTCCAATACATTGCACACAAAAATTTTTTACAACCGCATTCGCCGTACACTTAAGACCCTTTGTAAGTATGGCCGGTGTGGGTAAAGGGGTCGGTGCCTCACAGCTAGGACAGGTGTATTTTCAGAAGAAATTCTGTGTGCTTGGGAACGTGTCTGCATGGAAATGTATTCTCTGCCTCCCATGATTCAGAATTCTCTAGAAATCTCCTCTTCCCCTATTTTTCTTCCCTCTATGAGAGTCCCAGGTCATGCATGAGTTGGCTTTTTTTCTGTTTGCAGACAGCTTCAAGCAATGCAGACGAGAGTTTCTGTTCTGTTCATGCAGCAAGAGGACACTGAAAGAGAAGTTAAAGTCACCTTGTAATGCAAATGTAGAAGGTCAGAAAATCGGTTTGTGATCATCACAGAGGCAGGCCTTGCGAAGGAAGAGCCCTGGAATAAACTGGCGATACCTTCCCTCTGTAAGCCCCAGGGATGAGTGGAAGTGCTGACTGAGCAGAGATGTCCCTTCTTAGAAAGGTCTCCTCTGTCCTGACAACCTTAGAAGGTATTTGTAGTGCAAACCCCAATTTGCTTAATTGGGGCATTGGTATTCTCCATTTTATTTTTTGGATCCAGAGTTTGGATCATTTATACATCACGCTTCTCTCAAAATCATCTGATTTTCACTCAGCTTATTACCTTTCATATAGCAAAGGAAGAAATTATTAGATGGAAATACATGAGAGTGATTTATTTTTCGTTGTTTATAAGAATCAAGAGCCCAACACGTATTACCGCACTGGCTCTGGAAATGAGGAACGTTATGCCATACACCACCCTGTGTCCCTAGACCCCCTGCCTTCTACCACAAGTAACCCCACTCCCCAAAAGTGCAACACAAAGGCTCCAGGGAAGGCAAATGAGTTATCCAGAGTCACACGACATTGCAGCAGCAGAATGAGGAAGAAAACAGCATGGACGGCCCCACCCATGACTCCCACCAGTCCTAATGCTGCTGTGCTCTAGTGCTTCATAATATATTTATAAGCGCTCCACAATATGTAATAAATCATTACGTATTGATTTAAACAGCACCATTTGCAAGCCTCTAAGCGCTTGACTGTATTACATACATAAAGGAATTAAATCACTTCGCCAGCCACTGACAGGCAGGCAGCCTTTAGAAACCCAGGCTATTAGGTGGTGTCAGCAAAACTCCACAGCAGGCTGAGAGCTAGAAGAGAAGGGAGTCGCATGGACTCCTGAGAGCAGCAAGGCTTGGCTCATTGCCGAGGGAATGTGAGCTATAGTATATCTTAGATTTTTAACTGTTTGGATAGAGAGAGAATCTTTTATTTGTACGAATCAATGTTTTCATTAGAGGTCTATTGTGTCTGAAACTTCACAGGTGTAATGTATATTGGCTACTGAAAATGAAAGCCAACTTTAAACAATGCAGTAAAGGCCAGGAAATGGGAAAAATCTACAGGCTCTTCAAGTGACAAGCACCTGTCAGTTTCATCTTGGAGCCAAGAGAAACTCATATGGTCAGGGATTGAGGTTTTAAAACTCACTCTAAAGGCTGTGGTGTGCTAAAGCCAGTGTAACAGCTTTGGGAGAGTCAACTGCTAAATATTCAGGAATCCGGGAAGCAGGTTCTTGAGCTGTTGGTAGGCATGGACCATGGCTGGTGCACGAAAAATCGGTAAACCCTATTCAAATCAGGGGTTGCTGCAGCAGGAAGCTGGTTTCTCAGCATACCACGGCTGCTACACGTCCTTTGGGTGGTGGAGCTTCATGGGAATGTAATTTTCATGCATTCTGAAAAGTCTTTTGAACAGCCTATGGATTCATTTACAGGTAGTACAGAGAGGAAAACATCTCTGCTTGTCTGGCAAAAAAATGTGAGGTGATGTTTATCGTATTCTCTTGGATGAGCAGGAAACTCCCATTTTCCCAAAGTGTAAATCAAATCAGGAAACGGCTAGCATGGAAATAGCTACTTCTAAAGAAATAAAGTAAATGTATAATGAATGTTTTCACCCATGTTCAGTTGGGCTAAATAAAACACTACTTGTCTTCATGCTAGAAATCGGAAAGGGCAGGCCACGTCAACACACTGACAAGTTACAGAATTGCTTCTGTTCCCAAGAAAATCACTGGCACCTCAAAAATCCCATCATCCCAAAGTGCCTCAAAGGGAAAAATGGCACATGTTCACAGACGTGAAAACACCTCGTTCTGCTTTTCCGATGGCAACTCTGATTACTTATGGATGGCTCTCCCAGTGTGAGAGTTGTTGTGGAAGTGGTCCCTTCACATCTTTCACTTAAAAGAAATATTTTCTATGCGATGTTAACATTTTGCATGGAAATTATCCAACATAATTACTCCAGCCCCTGCCAAATCAAACACATTGGGTTCCTTATTTTCCTATTTTAGTTGCTTCCTAATTTTAGTTCCATCCTAATTTTAGTTGCACTCCTGTCTGAGGGTACGTAGAGCTCAATGCCATACCAAGTCTTGTTGCAAAAGATTTTCATAGCTGGAAGAAACAAGATGGAACTTGGAACACTCATCACCATGTTTTTTACTCTTTGGGCATATATGCAAAAGCAGCCAGACACCAGTCGTCTTTTATTGAATCGGATTTTCCCTGTACGACCATAACTGCCCGCAATGAAACTACATCTTGGGCAGTGTCATAGGAATCCAATATGATCATCCCATGAGCAACAGGCACCTAAGCCTAAGAGAGTTCATTCCCAGATGGATGTGGAGGTGTGGGTAGTTATGGGATGGTAGTTTACCAAGCATCTTATCTGGGTACAAGGCACCTCGCACGCATTCTCTCTAACCCTTACAACATTACTGCAAGATATTATTATTCCTATTTTATAGACAGGCAAACTAAGGCTCAAAAAAAAAATAGGGAGAGCACACAGAAAGTATAGGAGACAGAATAGCTATAACTAGTCCTCTCTGCACGAAATCACCTGTCTCAGTAAAATGCTATCTTAACTAGATCTCAGAGTAATACTCTCTCTTATATATCTTCTGTCTATAAACAGTCAGATTGCTGACAT
>VMDR010019981.1:0-17903 GCA_007922815.1 Macrotus californicus | reverse complement strand
TCAGGTGGTATCTCATGGTGGTGTTAATTTGCATCTCTCTGATGGCTAGTGATGCTGAGCATCTTTTCATATGTCTCTGGGCCCTCTGTATGTCCTCCTTGGAGAAGTGTCTGTTCAAGTCTTTTGCCCATTTTTGAATTGGGTTTTTGGTCTTCCTGGAGTGGAGTCGTGTGAGTTCTTTATATATTTTGGAGATCAAACCCTTGTCCAAGTCATCATTGGCAAATATGTTTTCCCATATAGTTGGTTCTCTTTTCATGTGAATGTTGTTTTCTTTTGCCATGCAGAAGCTTTTTAATTTGATGAGGTCCCATTTGTTTATTCTTTCTTTTATGACCCTTGCTTTAGGGGACACATCATTGAAGATGTTGCTGCGAGGAATATCTGATATTTTCCTGGTTTCTCTCCGTATCTTTAATCGTGGGTAATGTAATTATGACGTGCGTTGGTGTGTGCCTCCTTGGACTTCCTGGAAGTCTATTTCCTTTGCCAGATTTCCTTCATTATTTGTTGAAATAAGTTTTCATTCTCTTGTTCTTCCTCTTCTCCTTCTGGCACCCCTGTGACTCAGATGTTGGAACATTTAAAGTTGTCCAAGAGGTTCCTCTGCCTCTCTTCATTTTTTTTGAGTTGATTCTTCAATCTGTCCTGGTTGGATGTTTACTTCTTCCTTTTGTTCCAAATCTTTTATATGAGCTCCAGTCTCCTTCCCTTCACTGTTGGTTCCTTGTATATTTTCCTTTATTTCACTTTGCGTAGCCTTCCTTTCTTCCCTTATTTTGGGACCAAACTCAATCATTTCTGCGAACATCGATTATCAGTGTTTTGAATTCTGCATCTGATAGGTTGGCTATCTCCCTGTTGCCAAGTTCTTTTTCTGGAGCTTTGATCTGTTCTTTCATTTGGCCATATTTCTTTGTCTCAGTGCACCTGTTACTTTGCTTGGGGTAGAGCCTCAGCTATTCACCACAGTCCCTACATTGCATCACCATATGTGAGGGAGTTGTCAGAGAGGGAACAATGTTGCTTGCTTGGGTCTCACCCCACTTTCCAACACTTCCCTCCCTTCCCACAAATAGATTGTGCCCTTTCATGTGCGGACTCCCAGGTGGGTGACTTTGTGTACGTTCTAGGACCCTGTGGGACTCCCAGTGGACCCTCTTGTGGGTCTGGGAGTTTATCCCACCACTGCAACCCCCACAGATTTTTACAGTCAGAGGTTTTGAGTGTTTAGTTTCCCAGTGCTGAAACCCTGGATTTTGTGGTCTGTCTCACTCCCCAGTTGTTCTTCTGGACTTATCTGCGTTCATATGTGCGAATGCCTGGTCAGTCAACCCCCGCCTTGCCCGCAGGGTCCACTGCCTTGCCTAGCATCCTATCTGCCCTGGCTGCCTGTCTCCACCCCTCCTACCACTCTGGATGAATGTTTCTTTAACTCCTTGGTTGTCACACTTCCATGCAATTTGATTTTCTAGCAGTTTTGGTTGTTTTTTGTTTTTAAATCGGTAGTCATCCTTCTTTTGGTTGTTGGAGGAAGTGAGGCATTTCTACCTACTCCTCCATCTTGGCTGGAACTCTCAGGTCAAACATTTAAGTCTTCAACACATTTTGAATTTATTCTTGTGTGTAGTGTAAGAAGGTTGTCTAGTTCCATTTTTCTGCATGTATCTATCCAATGTTCCCAACACCATTTATTGAATAAACTATATCTTTAGCCATTGTATGTGCTTGCTTCCTCTGTCAAATATTGACTATAAAGTTGTGGGCTTATTTCTGGGCTCTATATTCTGTTCCATTGATCTATATTTCTGTTTTTATGCTAGTACCAGGCTCTTTTGATTACTATGGCCTTACATAGTATAGTTTCATATTAATTAGCATGATTCCTCCAGCTTTGTTCTTCTTTCTGAGGATCATTGTTGCTATGTGGGGCCTTTTGTGGTTCCATATAAATTTTTGAAATATTTGTTCTAGTTTTGTGAAATATGTCATTGGAATCTTGACAGAAATTGTGTTGACTATATAGATTGCTTTGGGTAGTATGGACATTTTAATGATATTCATTCTTCCTATCCATGAAAACAGTATGTGCTTCCACTTATTTGTATCTTCTTCAGTTTCTTCAGTGTCTTATAATTTTCCAAGTACGGGTCCTTTATGCTTAGGTTAAGAGAAAACTAAGATTTCAAAAACCTTTTCCTATTAAGAGAACTGAGAAGATTAGGAGTCCAAGGAATAAATTAAAAAAAGAGAATTTCCAACTCCTGTATCACTATGTTGAGGCAATGTGAATATAAACACATGTAGAAAAAAGACTAGAAGACAATGTATTAAAATGTTCACTTTCACCTAAACATGAATAGTGAAATAAGGGTGATTTTTATTTGCTATTGCTACATTTTCAATATTTTTCAAATCTTATACATTGACTGAGTCTTGCTTTTATTATTAGAAAACCATAACTGCTACAGGACACAGAAAGAGTGGTGAAACAGAAAGAGTAGAGAACTGGGAATCAAAGACCCTGGGACTTGGAGCTTCCCTCAACCACTCAAGGTCACACAGTTCCCAAAGATATGCCAAAGCTGAGCACCTGAGTCCCAGAGGATCCCTCACAGGAGAAAGTATTTGGCAATTGTTATCCATATGGGACTTGAAGATACAGAGGAAATAAAGAAAGGACCCAAAACTGACATGATCTGTTTTTAACCGTTTCTCCTGGGAACTTTTTTGTTACATGTTAATGATGACTTTCTTTGGAGGGGGATGTCTTTTTTTACCCACAAAAGTTGAAAAGAATGTACCCTCACTCTGACTCTAAGAATAAAACTGTTAACTGCTCCAAATTGGGGGGAAAGCATCTGCCGGATTCCTATATGTTGCCTAAGTGCAAATACCTCATTTCAAGTACATCCCTACTATGGGTTTCAAACAGAAAAGGCGAATTCTATGTGTCTCACTGGCCACCCCTAGACCTATGGTAGAGAGGATGAAAGATAACCAATGGATGGCCACCATGGAGCATTCCCCAAGATGGAGGCTTTGGGAGAATGGCATTTCTATCAACTAGCATCATTAAATGATAAGACAAAAATTGGAAACATTCTAATAGGCTAAATGGATAAAATAGTCCCAAAATTATCTCACACCCCACTAAATGTAGGGGTTGTATGCATTCTTATTGCTCCCTTCCCTTTGTTGAAGTCCATCCTTGGGACTCTGTTGCTGAGTATCTTGGCAGCAGTGGGGATGGACAGTGCTGAGACATCCCACATCTCTGCCCTGGGCTTCCAACATGCTGCCCGGGAATAGGGGACAAGCCTTCAGCAGTGGAACTGAGATTTTTTTTTCCTTGAGTGAAGTTAACACAATTCATCATTTACTGTTAACGCTTTGTATCTAACAGGGCACTGCCAAGAGGTATGCCTTCACCTTCTATCTAAGTATCACTATGCAGCAACCTTGTGAACTATAAAGATTATTTCACATTTAACAGCATAGAAACTTCAGCTCAGTTAGATAAAGCATCTTAGCATCTTATTCCAAATCCCACAGCTAGGTGACAGCAGTCAGAGTGAGACAACTAGTCCAGACGACTGACCCAGAAGTCCAATCCTTCAGCCCTGCATCACTTCAGGCAGCACCTCCCACTCTGGAGGGCATACCACAGTCAGCTACTGTTAGTCTCCTTATATGTCGAGCTGTTGTGACAAGGATTATGTTTTAATTTTGCATCCTGCCATGGATAGAGACCCTGTAGGTGCTCGTGAAATGCTTGGTTCCTCTCTCATCTGGAGAGATGAAACCTTCCTGAGCACCAGGGTAGGTGAGCTGAGCTTCCCTAGGCAGATGCACAGGCAAAAAGTATCCTCAAGGAATCAGCTGAAAGCCTAACACACACTGAGAGCTTTTCTTTCTCACCTTTCCTCATATCCCAAGCAACTTTAAGTTACTTACTTCTAAAGCCCAAGTCTGCCTTTATGTGTGAAAAGGGATTTTTAAAATTGTATTAATATTACTTTTCAGTCTGTACAATAAATCTAGCAGCATCAATGGATAACTGTCCTACACAAGGCTGGATAATGAGTTTGCAGTCTATTTTTCCTTTTGTGGAAAGCTGTTCATTTATTCTGATTTAAAAGTAAATAAATATTATAATATTCTCCAACCTTTTTCTCCCCTGTACTTTCCTGTTCTCCCTCACTTTTCTCATTTGCGTTCCCAATATGACCTCCAGAAGACTGACAAGAGCACTACAAACCAGACTTCTCTCAGGAGCACAGAGGGTTTTCTAAATTACTGATTCCCCAAAGCAGAGAGAACAGAGAAATTCAGGAAATTCTAAAGTAACATTATCAGCTGAAATACAGTCAATGACCATCAGGAAGGGTCTGTGTTCACACCCATGTGGAAGTGACTCAGGGAAGATTAAGAAGAAAAGTGATCATTGTAGAACCTGAGAAAAAAAGCAGAGCTTGCCTATTTCAGTCCTTAAAACTTTGTATTTTCGGTCATTAAATACTGGGCACACACTTTACTGCCATTTGGCTTTTGTTAAGGGATTATAGAAATCCTGGCCTACTCCATTAATTCTTCAAAAATATCCTAATTTTATATTTCTCCCAAAGGGCAAAAAGGCAATGTAAGGCGATTCCTGGTCATATTTGACTACGTATGGTTTCATGTATTTTATGGGACAAAAGAATCGCAAATATATGTGATGTATTAAGATTCATGATGTTACATAAAATATAAACATTCTAATTGTTCAAAAATTTCAGATGATTATTTTATCACATTTAAAATCAATTAAAGATTCCTATCACCTGTTAATATCTGGGCAACTAGTTTTTGCTTTCCATCTGACTTATTCCACCTAAACCAGGTAACCTTCCCCACCCACAATAATAATAATAAAGATTTCCTTTGACAACTCTGATTTGTGAGAAATGAGGAACTGACCCTCAAATTTGATTTCCTCACTCTTATTTACTAGGAACTCCGGTGCAAAATTGGGTCTAGAGATGTCTGCATTGAATGTCAAAACTTCTTTCAATGGAATTCATCTTTCAGCCAATCCCACAGACTTGGCTGCCTTCATTCCTAATGCTTGTTTATTCATTTTCTCCCCCTAAAATGTTAAAAGCTCCGTGTTGTTAACCAGCTGGTAGAGTTAAGCAAATCCCATGAATCAGCCCTCTGCCAGAAGACCTGGGAGTTCATGGTGGTTCTTTGCTGACACACAGAGAAAACAACTTAAGTACATTTTGGTTCACAAGAGAACCTTCACACGTTTCACAGACCTCTTCTTTTATCTGTCGGTTCACAGTTCGTTTTTGATGAACTGTGTTCATCAGCCACCCCCTAGGGCCGCACAGAGGGTGACAGCACAGTCGTGGAGTCTGGCTGCAAGGTTCAAGGCCTGGCCCCTTACTATACTCAGTAGGTGAGTCCCTGAACTCCCAGCACTGATTCTGCATCTATGAAACATGGCAGTGGCAGCAGGCTTGCCGTGAGGATTAAGGGGCATACATGAGAAGTATTCTATAGATGTTAGTGCTGAGTAGAACCTCCAGCCCCATGTTGGCATACAGTATGTCTGTACAGATCTGGGATCATCTCTTTCCTGCCTGATTTATACAAATTCAGCCTTTTACCTTACAGTTGCACCCGTGTAATATTTTGAGTCCACTAAGTTCCTAGAGAGACTCTGAGACCTGCTGATCAAAAATATATCACATATGTGACATTATATTCACCTGTGTGTCTGTAACCAGCTGAGTGGCAAATATTTCTAAGTGCTGCCACTTACTAGTGATGCTAGCATGAATGCAATGCACTGGACCAACTCCCCCAAAATGCTCACATTCCATACCTCAGTCCCACTCTGAGAGCTGAGGAAACAAAGTTTACCCTTTTGGGACTCAGTTTCTTCATTTTGAAAGGGAGGTGACAGTAGCTTCCCTCACAAAACCTTGGTTGCACTGGACCAATTCCCCCAAAATGCTCACATTCCATACCTCAGTCCCACTCTGAGAGCTGAGGAAACAAAGTTTACCCTTTTGGGACTCAGTTTCTTCATTTTGAAAGGGAGGTGACAGTAGCTTCCCTCACAAAACCTTGGTGAGTAGGAAATGAGTTAAGTTACACACATTTATATAAAAAAGCAAAAACTGCTCTACAGGAGTAAGTAGACTCCAATTTACATACTGAGATTAATAATACTAACAGCAGCACCAATAGCTATCAAATGTCCGGCTGTGCAAGCCCTTCACATCTCTGATTTCCTTAATTCTTCACCACAATCTTATTATTCCCATTTTGTCAATGAGAAAACCAAACCTTGGAGAAGGTAAGAGAGTTCCCCATGACACAGCAGGTCAGATGAGGTCCAGGTCTATGAGACTCACAGCACATGCACCCCACCCTGGACAATACAGGCCCAGAGCCATCTCATTTGTGGCAGGTGTGAACTTCCAAGTCACAACAGATGATGGGGGAGAATGGTCACCTGGATTACCCAGCAAGACCATTCAAATCAGGAATGGTGACCAAAGAAGGGTACAGATGCCCCAGCCAGCCCATCAGTCCCGTTTCAACTTCATTTAAGATTTACTTAAACGTCATTACTTATACCCCACACACACTGGTGCTGACCAAAGACATCCTCAAAGATTCATCAGGGACCAAAAAGAGCTGGCTTCCAGCAGAGGTACAGAGAACTCCCTCCACATTTTGTGTACTACTTGGCCCGTAGGTCTTGACAAATCCTGTTCAGGCCCATAGGTCACACAAACTCCTTCATGAAACAGATCTGTCAGCTCAGGTTTCTAAAACTTCTCTCTCCTCTACCCTCATCCAGATGAAAACCAGTCCACGGGGCCAAGAATCCTAAGAGCACCGTTTCTCCCCCTATCCCTCACAAACACACATGTAATATATTCAATGCCTGCTCGCTCTTGCTCTCTGTCTCTCTCCGAGTACTTGGCCCAGCTTGGCCCAACATTTGTTTGGACAAACAAATGCTCATCACTTATACAGTGATGGCACAGGCCATCACTGCATAAGTAACGAGACTCCCAGCCACAGCACAAACCCAACTGGGACAGTCTGCTTCCTCACCTTCCATATGTCTAAGGCAATCTGCTTCTTCAACCCTAAGCTACTGAGAAAAATAAAAGGTCCGAAACTTAATTCTGTGAGGAATTCCTCCAAGGGACTACTTCCCAAATCTTCTATTGGTCGTGCCACTCTCCTTTGGACTCAAGTACAGAAGGATTATTAATCACCACATCCCGCTTCCCAGCTCCTGGGCTTCACTACCAGCAGAGGGCTGGGAGAGTAGGCAAGGCTCCGTCCTATCCCCTTAACACTTATAAAACCCTGCCCCTCGACCCTTGTTAAAACTTTCCCCAAATTTCAAGGCAACAGCCAAGCCACTTGACTGAAAGAACACACTAAAATGAACCAGACCCAAGTCATAAGTAAACTTCTCATGGGGCCAAGAAGGGGACACTTTCTCATTTATGCTTTCACTACTGCCTGATTTACCTACTTATTGAGCATCCACTGTGTCACACAGGGTGATGTGCCAGGTACCAATAAGAGTCTTGATTCTTCCCTTTGGAAGCTTACAGATGCTGTTAAAGTGTCCACATTCTAGTGGGCTGAGTGCGAGCGAATGGAGGTCAGCAAAGGCCTCATGGGACTCTCAAACTGAATAATGGGAAATTCTAGAGATGCCAGCTCTGGGAGAAGAGACAGAAACAGGGGGAATAGTGAGCATAGGAGGTCTGAACATTCAAAGCACGAACACATAAAGACCTGTGATTTCAAATAAAGAGGAAGATTTCTTCACGATTGCCTATTGGAAGCCAAAGACAGTGAAACTGAAAGGTCAAATAAGGGGACAGGGGCAGGTAATGAGACTGGGTCCATTATCATCACCAATGTGCAGGTGAGGAAACTGAAGTACATAGCAGCACTGGACATGAATCTGGTCTGACTACAGGACCCACACCTTTGATCGTAAGCTCTAATTCTACTTTTCTATGGCTTCACAATGTAGAAATTTAAAACATTAGGGCTGATGGAAGACTGACCACCAATAAGCAGTTTGTCAAAAGAATAAGGGGCCAAAGACAAACTGCAAGTGAATCAAATTTACAAACATAGATGGGTCAGCAGAGACAAGGAGTATTTTAATAGCCCAAAACTGACACAATTACATATGCATCAGTAATAATCTCCATGCCTCCTGGTCTTGGCTTATCCAGTAAGTCGATGCTAGAGTGCCATATGCTAGCGAGATGCCTAATGAATGACTTTTCCCAAAAATATTTTACTGTGGTAAAATACACCTAGCACAATTTACGATCCTAGCCACTTTTAAATATGCAGTGCAGTGGTATTAAGGACATTTGTATTATTGTGTAATCATCATCGCCATGCTTCTCCAAAACTGTTTTCATCTGCCTAATGTATAACTTCTGATGAGGCTCTGCTTTAGGCACTATCACTCACAATTTCATAAATATTCATTAAATCCTGCCATGTGTGAGACTGGACTGGATGTCAGTACACCAAGACAGATACAATACAGAACCTCAAAGTATACTAGCAGGACTGGACATATACCAAATCAGTGCTTAAACAGATTTCAGGGACTGTGCAATTAAGAAATCAAATGGCTACAGCAGATGCCCAGCCTCTGGGCCCAAGGACAATGAGGGCCCAGCTGTGCCCCAGCTGAGAGGATGCTGGCTTAAGACAGCATGCAAACGTCACAGAGGATCAGAAGCCACCCATACAACTTATTTCCTTTGAAACAAAGTTCCAGAAAGAGGACAAAAATATACATTACCCAAAGCACAGACAAAGCTTTAAAAATTAACACATGCAGCTTTGCTGGGACCCGATTTTACAGTAAGTTATTAAACTGAAGGCCACTATGATACAAGTGCTTACTTAATTCCAGTCACATATGGAAGTCCCTTTGGAAGCTATCAGCACTGCAGAAGTCATGGTACTGACCACACTGGAATATGTGCCTTTGAAAAGATAGCCAGCTCTCACCACCTAAGGTAAGACAGCACAGAACAAAAAGACTTTGCCTTTGGTCTCCAAGGAACCCATCTCCAGTCTCAAGAAGAAAAGAGAGCTACTCCTTTAGCATCACACAGATAGGTTCCATCCATTGGAATCAAGGTCCCTTCATTCAGTCAACAAAGGTGTATTAAACTCCTGCTACATACTAGAATCTAGTAATTAGACCCTGTTTCAGGCATTTGGGCTACATCAGGCAACCAAATAGACACAAATCCCCAACAGTACAAGAAACATGCAACATTTGTTAAAGAGTATCAAGAGCTATGGGAAAATAAAAAGTGGAGTGACATTAAGTGGAATCAGACACTGGGGAGAGGGTGGGAGAGAGGCAGGAGGCAATAAGGTGATCCTGGTGGATCTCAGTGAAAAACACATTGAGGCACAGAATTGAAGGAGATAAGGGAGTTAGCAGAAGAGATACGGAGGAAGAAAGAACAGCTATGGCAAGAGGCCTCAAGGCAAGGGCTTTCCTAGTGTGTTTGGCAAATAGCCCAAAGGAGAGTGTATCTGAAGCAGAGAGAGTGAGGCCTAGAAGGCCTCTGTGAGGACTTGGGATCCAAGTGAAATGTAAGTTCACAGCAAGAGAATGACATAATCTGATTTACATTTTAAAGGTTCACTCTGGCTTTGTATTGACAGAGACAGTAGGGAAGTAAAGATGGAGTCAAGAGGCAGGGAGCTATTGGTATAATCCAAGAAGGAGGTAAAGATGGCCCCTAAAAAGATGGTGAACAGGGAGCAGGTGATTTATGAAGGTAGAGGCGGCATGGTTCCAACATTTTGGGCCTGAACAACTGGAAGGATGGCCTTGCCATGAATCAAGGGTAGGAAAGATGTAGATGACCAGATTGGAGAGGGTTGGAAATCTGCTCAGTTCTTCAATGACATATTTGGGATGATCTGTTACATATTGCAACAAAAATGTCTAACAGGTAGTTGAATATATGAGTCTGAAGTTTTGGAGAGAGGTCTGGGCTAGAAGAACAAATCTGGAAGTTACAAGCAAATCAAGAAATCAATGGTATTTCAATTCATAAGACTGTTTGATATTACTACAGGAATGAACAGAGACACAGAGGAGGACCCAGAACTGAGCCCTGGGGTACCCCAACATTAAAGGTTGGAGAGAACAGGAGAAGCCAGCAAAGGAGATGGACAAGTAGTGTACATAAAATAGAAAGCATGCAAAAAGATGACCTAGATGGCAAGTAAAGAAGGTATACTGCAGAGCAGGGAGTAAAGACATGTGTCAAAATGCTGCTGAACAGCCAAGAATGGTGAGGACTGAAAACTGACCACTGGATTTACCCACATAGGATCACTGATGGCCTTGACAAAGCAGTGTTCATGGAGCAAGAGATCAAAGAAAAAGCCAGAGTGGGTGTAAAAGGGAATGGCTTAAGAGAAGATGGAGACAGTGAATATAAATAACTCCTTGAATATTTGCTGCAAATACAGGAGGTGGTAATTGGTAGAGGTCACTAGGGTCAAAGAACTTGTTTCTTTCTTTAAGAGGACTGATGTTTATATACTGATAAAATTGTACAGCTTAGAAGAGAAAAGGGATGGCTGTGGGAGTGACGGCTGGAGATGATGAAAAGGACTGGACCCAGGGGAGATCTGGAGGAAGTAGCTTTAGATATCTATGATAACAGAGGGACAAGCAGAATGCATGGGCACAGATCCTGGGAGGTGAAGAGATGTGGCTATAGGTACTGGTCAAAGTACTCTTGTATTGGCTTCAATGAGCTTAATAAAAATAAAAAAGTAAGGTTACCAGCTAGAAAATGAGGAAAAAGAAAGAGTTACTGGAGAGATAAATAGAAGATATAAAACAGCCTTTCCAGGAAGAATGGGAAAGTGAAAAACCTGGAGGAGTGTAGTCTCAGGAAGTTACATTATATCGTTGAGCCAAAAAATTTATGCTGTGTGATTATCCTTTATACTGTCTACTAAACAAAAATTAAGTGTGGCTAGTGGAATAAATTCTCTTTCATTCTAATAGGCTGCCCATATCTCAGAAATGGTCATCTTAAAAATGAGCTAATTATATATAAAGATCCATTTTCTATATGAATTTGATACTACTTAGTTCACCTATCAATAACACACAACTGACATTGCCAAGGACTGAGACATATCAATAATAGGCAAAGGGAAGTAAGATCTGTATCCTTATAAACTCAGCAGTTTCCTTCTTAACATCCAGTTCTCCTCTTGGAATTCAGATGCTTGTTACAAGAAGAAACAGTATGAATGAATCTCAGTTCAGAATTATACAGCCTTAACAAATTTTAGAAGGAGGGAGAAGTCCATGCCTACACTAAAAGCCTTTTGCAAACAGGCCCTCTGGGGCCTGCACAGACGTTTCTGAACTGGAAAGGTACTCCAATCATTTCCCCATTATCAGGATCAGGGGCTGACAAAGTTTTTCAGCACAGGCCCAGAGAATAAATATTTTCAATTTTGCAAACCATTTGATTGTATCTATGAAGCTCTGCAATAAGAGAGCTAAAGCAGTGACAGACAATAACAAATGGGCATGGCTATGTTCCAATGAAACTTTATTTACACAAACAGGCAGTAGGTTGTTTCACCCTGAGACTACAGCTTGAAGACTTTTTTAGAAGATAACCATAATTCACTTGTAATTATGAAATGTAATAAAAACTCCCACTAGCCCACACTGCACCCCCTGAGATTATTATACCCATTTTCCAGTCAGATAATGGCCTAGGTCAGAATCTACTTGTAAAGTACTTACAAAAAAGGAACAGGCCCTTCTCATAAACAAAATAAAGCACTAACTACCTAGAAAATACCAACCTTTCCAGGAACTGGTGTTCTTTCTACTGACTGGGACAGAAAATCAGATTCTTCAGGTTCCAGAACTTCAGAGTGGTCCTTGCAGACTGGGCACCATTGTTTTCATGTGCAGGCCTAGCTATAAAGTTTCTCTATAAAAATTCTTCCTCTCCTAGGCTCCTGCAATATCCCAATTTATAGTGTGACTCCAACATTCCAGGTTTATTTTATATTCTAAGGCTTTTAGCAGCACTGTCTATGATCATGAAAATATCCCTTACCTCTGCTGTCCAATATGAGAGCCAGCAGCCACATGTGGATATTGAGCACTTCAAATATAGCTAATATGACTGAGGAATTCAATTTTTCATTTTATTCTATTTTAATTCATTTAAATGCAAACATAAAACACCAAATATGGCTAGTGGCTACCATGTTGGACAGCACAATTTTAAAGAAGAAAATGAGAACATAGCCAATTATTTCTTTTCCTTTCTTCTTTTTCTGCCTAAATGCTCCTCCAAACAATCCCTAAAATTCGTGTTTAAAAAAATAATTCCCTATAAAGTACGCTCCTTATCGTAAGAGCCAAACTTTCCTCAACAAAGTTCTCCAGGGGCTTAAAGTTTCACTTCTTATAAACCAAGGTTATTACCATCTTTATGATTTTCAGTAAAAGATAAGGCCTCACACAGAATATAAAAGATATTCCCTCTGTATAAGAATTTCTTTGACAAAGTCCCCCAAAAAAATCCCTATTAAATATTAGCTACTGTGTACAGTCCCATAACAAGGGCTTATAACAAGCAAGCTAATGTCAGTTCATGATTTCTGGAGATAGCAGGAATCTGTGTCTCTTACAGATAAGTTACCTTGCTTTTCTTTCCAGGTAACTGTTAGTTAGAGATCTATGACAGCCTGGACTGCTCTCAACTCTTCATATGTGTGAGACTTCTGGCCAAGATAGAGGAATAGGTAGATACACTGTACTTTCTCACACAACCAAAAAGAAGGACAACAACAAATTTAAAATAAAAAAATATAAAAAAACAGAACTGCCAAAAAA
Source organism: Macrotus californicus (assembly GCA_007922815.1). NCBI lineage: Eukaryota > Metazoa > Chordata > Mammalia > Chiroptera > Phyllostomidae > Macrotus > Macrotus californicus. The sequence goes on along the minus strand of VMDR010019981.1, from coordinate 4,924 downwards.
CCAAACTGTAAAGAATCCAACAACCAAGGAGGTAAAAAAGAAATATTCATCCAGACTGGTAGAAGGAGCGTAAATGGGCAGCCATGGCAGAGAGGACATGCGGCTGTAGCAGTTGGAGCACCGGGTAGGCAAGGCGGTAGCTGGTGATCCCACATTTTAACGTGGATAAACCAGGAGGAACAACTGGGGATTGAGACAAACCGTGAAACCCAGGGCTCCAGCACAGGGAAATAAAGCCTCAAAACCTCTCACTATAAAAACCTTTGGGAGTTGTGGGGACGGGAGAAACTTCAGCCTCACAGGAAAGTTCATTGGAGAGACCCACTAGGTCCTAAAATGTACACAAACCCACCCACCAGGGAATTAGCACCAGAAGGGCCCAATTTGCTTGTGGGAAGCGCGGGGCCAGTGGCATTGTTTCTTCTCTGACCCCTCCCCCACATACAGCACCACAACCCAGAAATGTGGGTTGTCCTGCCCTGGCAGATACCTAAGGCTCCACCACTTACAACATAGCAGGTGCACTGAGACAAAGAAATAGTGCCCAGATGAAATAAAATATCAAAGCTCCAAAAACAGAACTAAATGATGAAGGGATAGCCAACTGATTAGATGCACAGTTGAAAACACTGGTAATCAGGATGCTCACAGAATTGGTCGGGTATGGTCACAAAATAATGGAAGAAGTGAAGGCTATGCAAAGAGAAATAAAGAAAAATATACAGGGAACAAACAGTGAAGGGAAGGACACCGGAATGCAAATCAACAGTGTGGACAAGAAGGGAAGAAAAAAAACATTCAACCAAAACAGAATGAAGAAACAAGAATTCAAAAAAATGAGGAGAGGCTTAGAAACCTCTGGGGCAATTTTAAACATTCCAACATCCAAATTACAGTGGGACCAGAAGGAGAAAAGGAAGAGCATGACATTGAAAACTTATTTGAACAAATAATGAAGGAGAACTTCCCCAATCTGGCAAAGGAAATAGACTTCCAGGAAGTCCAGGAATCCCAGAGAGTCCCAAAGAAGTTGGACCCAAGGAAGGACACACAAAGGCACATCATAATTACATTATTCAAGATTAAAGATAAGGAGAGAATCTTAAAAGCAGCAAGAGAAAAGCAGAGTTACCTACAAAGAAGTTCCCATAATACTATCAGCTGATTTCCCAAAAGAAACCTTACAGGCAAAAAGGGGCTGGAAAGTGGTCTTCAAAGTCATGAAAGGCAAGATCCCCATCCAAGATTACTCTATCCAGCAAAACTAGATAGAATGGAAGGGCAGACAAAGTGCTTCCTAGATAAGGTTAAGTTAAAAGGGTTCATCATCACCAAGCCCTCATCATATGAAATGTTGAAGGGACTTATCTAAGAAAAAGAAGATCAAAATTATGAACAGTAAAATGACAACAAACAATTATCAACAACTGAACCTAAAAAAAAAAAACAAACTAAGCAAACAACTAGAACAGGAACAGAATCACAGAAATGGAGATTACATGGAGGATTATCAGCGGGGAGGGGAGAGAATGAGAGAACTGGCACAGGGAATAAGAAGCATAAATGGTAGGTACAAAATAGACAGGGGGAGGTTAAGAACAGTATAGGAAATGGAGAAGCCAATGAACTTATATACATAAGGACCTACGGACATGAACTAAAGGGGGGAATGCTGGTGGGAGGGGGGGTGCAGGGTAAAGGAGAATAAAGGGGGAAAAAATAGGATAACTGTAATAGCATAATCAATAAAATATACTTAAAAAGAGAACATGTATGATACACCCTATCCTACCTTATAAATTTGCTCAAATCAAAACTCAACAGTCATCTCAGATTCCTCTCTTCTATTATCTCCCATATCTAGGTCCAACTGCATGTCCATATCACATGCTGAATGTAGCCCTTTCTGCCCCTGTCCAGAGTGGCACTGCCTGCAACAGGATCCTAAATGGCCTCCTAATTCCACTCTTGCCCTATATGTTAACCAGGTGATCTTCCACAACAAAAGCATCAGGAGCACAAAATCATAAGCCTGACCTCCTCAGACTGGGTCCCCAGCTGTGCCACTTACCAAACCTGTAACTTCTGTGCTCAGTTTCTTCATTTGCAACATGGGAATAATAACAGCACTTATGTGATAAGGCTGCTGTGAGAATTAAATGAATTACTCATATGAAACACTTAAAATAGGACTGGAGCATGCTAAGCACTCTCTACTTAAGTGCCCCCTCTAGAAAAGCTACCTCTTACTTCCAAACCCTCTAATAACTCCTGTCATACTTAGAATAAAACCCAAACTCCTTGTCTTGACCTCATCTTATTCTGCTTCCCCTTGTTCTTACCATTGTATTTCTGCTTTGGAACACAGCATGCCTATGTCCCCTATGGGGCCTCTGCTCTGTTATCCCCTAGTCCTGCAATGCCCTTCCCCACATCTTCCCATGGCTGTGCCTTCTGGTCTGTCATAGCTCCTGAATCACTTGTCATCTCAGCCCTTGTATGACCATGAGAGTGCCTATCCCCACAGATCCCCTCTGGTTCCTCATTTATCAACTGTTTCCCAAACAGAAGGCAGGCCTACTCCTCAGGGCAGGGGCATAGTCAGTTTGTGTAGTGCTCTACCTCCAGGACCTAGAAGAGTGCCTGGTTTTAGTAAGCAGACAATGAATACTGTGAATAATTATTGCTTCCATGACTGAATGAACACACACAAACAGAGACATGTGATATGTATTGTGGTGAACACCTAGATGTTCAAACGAGACCTCACTTCAAAGAACAACCTATTGCCTCAGTTCTTAGCCCCTGTAAGGATTTCCTGAGCCACACAGAACGACCATCCTCAAGGTCATCCTGGTTCCTGGGGCAGCACTCACCAGATAAGTGATCTATGTGGGGTATGAACATCTGGTCATCTCAGCTCAACTTGGGACAACATACAAGCTCCAATGCTCCCTGTGGGTTTGGCTGAGGCTGGCGCTGGCCGTGCATTGCATTTCAACATCTCCCTGCACCCACTCTTGCTCCTTTCCACAAGTGCTCATCTCAAAAGGACTCTAATAAAAATGCTGCGCACTAAACTCCATCTCTCCTAGGAAATGCAACCTGAAACGCACACTATACTGCTAAGGTGGACACTGGCCCCCATTCACACAAACACAGAAGTATGCAGTCTGGAGAGGTCTGCACATCATGCATCTGCCCTGTGCCAGTGGATCCCCTCTTCTGCATGACTGATGGCTTTATAACTACGGCACCCAGGGCTCGGGACCCACCTTGATGTGGTGGTGATGACCTCGGAAACATTTCAGACCATGTTTTCCTGGTGCTATCAGAATCCATACATTTTCAAACCTATAAGGGGTATTCTAGCTGTAATTCAGCCATATTTTTTTTTTTTTTCCAGACTCATGGGAAGTAATCTCCCTGGCTGCTTTCTCATTCCCTATCACTCATATATGTTCTCCTGCATCCTTTTCTGGTATCCATTCAAAGATGATTCAAAAACATGCTCAGAAGCTTCTAGAGTGGTAATCTGAACCCCACACTTGAAGCCATATTTTTCTAATAATTATGGCAGCATGCTTAGAAACATTTTCTATGTGCTTCTTAGATGCTACACATGAGCTTCTGTCCTACAGCACTAGGGAAGTACAAATGCTTTATTCGTGCTGTTCTACAACTGCCCAAATGTGCTTCAGCTTGTCTTACACAATCCTGTGCAGCATAGGGACACATGTGTGTGGTCTTCCTGACCACACAGTGGTGCTTGACAGCTGGCAACAGGGGCAATCAGTAATGACGACAAAAAGACTGTGATTAAAAAACAAAAAATACCCTGGTAGCAGAATTTGAGACTCGTTTTCTCAGGTTGACCATCTCTACAAACACAGTCTCCTGGAGCATAGGGGCTTGACCTGTTCCAGCAATCGGGGTGCACTGAGCTTGGCTCCTCTCTGAATGATGGCAGCCATTTGGGTGACAATTGTAGACAAGGCCCAACTGGAGCAGGGGCTAAGAATTTAGCCTCAATGTCACCATGCATTAAGCAAATGATCAAACAAGCCTAACCATATCATCAGCAATCCCAGATATGAAATTCCATCGTAAAATGTGACTTGGCACATCAGAATGGAATAGTTTCCTTATAATCCCCCACTTTATGCTACAAGAGCTAGTATTTGAAACACAAGTCAAACCTCAGCTCCTTTCACTGACTTTCTCTGACAACATTCCTCCCATGAGATAATTGGTTGTTCGTTCTTTTGTCTCCCAATGGCACTTTAAATATCTCTTAACCACCATGTTGCTTGTAAATGTTGCCCAATCAAAGTATTAATTCCTTGAACTCTCTCCCTTCCATCTTTAGCATCCCTCATGGTCAGCACAGGGCCTGGTACACGGCAGGTTTACAGAAAAGGCAATGAAGCTCTTGATTTTACTGGAAAAAGGGACTTTTTTACTGGAAAAAGTCCTCTGCCATTGCTATGGCAATGTCATGTGGAGAAAGAAGGCACAGAAAGGAGACTGCAGGAAATGACACAACCACCCAAAGAAAACTGCAGTGGAATGACAACAGCCTCCAGCCCATCCATGTGACTGCTATGGAATTCGAAATAAAGTCCATCATGGTTAGCCATTAGAAGGTCCACAACATTTACAATAAATAAACCTAAGTGTCTAAAAAAGCACAGACAATACCAACTTTAAAATTAATATCCTAGGATCTAAGCACCTGAATTTTCAGTTAGTCCAAATAGACTTGATTTCTGGTTCTACATCAGATCAGCTTTTAACTACCACACCTCATTTCCATAACAACTACCTAGGTAGAAAACTGCCTTGGTAGAAAGTTCTCTCTCTCTTTCCATCAACAGTAGGACTATAAACATCAATACACACATTGCTGGTGAAAGAGTAAGTT
>VMDR010019980.1:0-17915 GCA_007922815.1 Macrotus californicus | reverse complement strand
TTTTTTCTTTCCAACTCGATTACTGCCTTTTATTTCTTTTTTCTTGCCTTACTGCACTGGATAGGACCTCTAGCATAATGGTATGTGCTGCGGTATTGATGACAAACATTAGAAAAAACCTCAAATATATTAATTACAATGGTTAGAACAGTATAATGACCTATTTATGATGGAATGCCATTTTTAAGAATGATCAAATATACAATTGAAAGAGCAGCAAAGTTGATACTAATTTCCTACTTTCAATACTTCCCCACTGAAAATATACCTGTAAGGTTGAGAAGGTTGCCATGGAAAAGGACACGCATGGCCCTGTTTACTCTGTCAACTTTAACAACTTTTTGTGTGTGTGTTATTTACTGGTTTTATTTTATTTCCTTTTTACTCTTTGACCCCCTTCACCATTCACTCCATTCCCCATCCCCTGCCTTGGGCAACCACCAATCTCTTATCTGCATCTACGAGTTTGATACATTTCAACAAGATTACACATAGAAGAGAGATCTTACAGTATCTGTCTTTCTCTGTCATATTTCACTTAGCATAATGCCCTCAAGGCCCATGTATTTTGTCATAAATGGCAAGATTTCATGGCTGAAAAATCTTCCATCATGTACATATACCACAATTTCTTCTTCCATTCATCCAAATCTTAGATGTTGTAAATAATGCTGCAATGAACAGAGAGGTGCAGATATCCTTTTGAGTTAGTTTTTTTTGTTTGTTTCCTTTGCATAAATACACAGAAGCAGAATTGCTGGATCACACAGTAGTTCTATTTTTAATATTTGAAGAACCTCCAGACCATTTTCCACAGTGGGTACACCAATTTATATTCTCACCAAGAGGGCACAAGAATTCCCTTTTCTCCATACACTTGCTAACACTTGTTATTTCTTGTCTTTTTGATAACAGCCCTTCTAACAGGTGCAAGATGATATCTCATTGTGGTTCTGATTTGCATTTTTTTGATGATTAATGATGTTGAGCATCTTTTCAGGTACCTCTTGGCCATCTATGTATTTTAGAAAACTGTCTATCCAGATCTTTTGCCCATTTTTAATTGGATTGTTTGGCGGGGCAGGGGGAAGGTTTACTAATGAGTTGTGCGATACATATTTTGAATATGAGCCCCTTATCAGATCTGCAAATACTTTTTACCCATTTGGTAGGTTACCTTCTCACTTTGTTGGTCTCCTTTGCTGTGCAGAAGGTTTTTATTCTGATGTAGTCTCACTTATTACTTTGCTTTTGTTTTTGGTGTCAGAGTCAAAAAATCATCACCAAGACCAATGCCAAGGAGATCACCACCCACATTTTCTTCAAGCAGTTGTGTGGGTTTAGATCTTACTTCAAATCTCTTAATCCATGCTAAGTTAATTTTTGTGCACGGTATATGATAGTGGTCAAGTTTCATTTTTTGCATGTGGCTGGCTGTCCAGTTTTCCCAACACCACTTATTAAACAGACTGTCATTTCCCTACTGTATAGACTCAGTTCCTTTGCCATAAATTAACTGACTATGTATACGTGGTTTATTTCTGGGCTGAGTATTCTGTTCCATTGATCTTTGTGTCTGGTTTTACACCAGTACCAGGGAACAGCTCTTCTTAAGTAGATACCTAGCTATGTAAACTACCCAGCAAATCAGACATACAGTCATGTGTGGTATCAGACTTTGACATTTTCTTCCACCTAACTGATGAGAATGATGACTGCAGAAGTGTCTTTATTAAATTCACTGGACTAAGAGTGCAGCTATCAAATGGATATTTGTAACCTGAAGTAGATAAGCTAAAAAAGTGTTTTCTTAAAAACAGCTTTCTAAACATAGTCTTGCTGTTAAAGGTAGTACTTGATATTTCTTTAGTAAATGCACTAATATTTGCAAATATATCTGTGCTTTTGTAGCAAACGTTTTCTCCAGAGGTCTTATAAACACTGCAAACAAACCTTGTAAGCATAAGAAAAAAGTAGAGCAACATCCTTTTACTTTTAAGGTAGCAAAATGGGTATTTTATCAGGCTAATTCCAGTTATAACACCATTATTTACTTTGCTGACATTTTAGAAAAGGAATATGGAACATAAACTAGACTTTCAATGAAGATTAATCTTCAGTTAATCTACTGAAGGGTTCCAAAGAGCAAAAGTTTACTCCAAACAGACTTAAAATATTACTAATAATGAAGAGTTTATAAACAATAAATTAAAGAATAAATAACAAGATGTGAATTATATAGCTTACAAGAGGAAACAAAGATGCTATGTAATTTATAAATTCAACACTTACTGAGCACCTAACTAGGTGTCAGGCACTACAGAGTCAAGGAAAAAAACCACCAGTCCCTAGGTGGAGTATTTGATGGGGGTATGGAGGGAGTAGAAGAGGGTTTGAACAGAGAGAAGGGAGGTGATGGCGCCTTCACAGAGGCGCCTGCTGTGACCTAGCAGAAAAACAAACTGGTTGTGGGGAGTGGTGGGGGAAAACACTTAATCAAAACAGATGCAGATGGCTGAAAGTAGTTTAAAAATAGAATCTCTATAGATAACCTTAATTTTCCACTATCTCCTGGCTAGAATAATTTAGTCTAAGGACGAAGAAGAAAATCATTTTATATTTGAAGAGGATAATAAACAAATATCTAATAAATATCTTAAATGAAAAACAAAAATCCCTAGAACCACATGGTTTAGAATCAAGTGAGAAACTTCAGCGGCAAACACAGGCCTTGAAGGAAAGAACGGCTATAACAGCAACCACAATGAACACGCACAGAGGACTTCCCACATTCCAGGCACTGCACACTACACACTCACGCACTCCTAACCACAGTCTTCTGGGGTATGTGCTGTTCTATCCTCATTTTATAGACAAGGACGCTGAGGCTCAGAGAAGTTAGGTAACTTGCTGAAGTTTAAACAGGTAGTTAATAACAGAACTGGGATCTGAATGAGACAATCTGGTATAGAGCATAAGAACACGTGAACTTGGGCCTGTAAGTTATAGTTGTCTTCATAGCAAATAGAATGGTATTTACTTACACATATGGGTCATAAATTTTACGAAATATTATTAAAATACTCAAGTAGATGAACAAACTATGTCAATGCCAAAAACAACCTGCTTTAAATAATATGAGGAATTTTCCAAATACAGAAACTCCTGAAAATAATGTTGAGACCAAGCTAAAAAGAACAGTGTTAAGTACAAATGATTCATTTGGGAACAACTTTAAATTCATTAAGTACCACCAATAACAACAAGAATCTGACTGGTAAAAAGTACTGTATATGAATTATGTATTATATTTTTAAAGTTACACAGTTGTCCACGTGTGTGGAAGGATTGGAGGGTTGTGATCAACAAAAACACTGGTTGGAAAGATGGGAAGGTTACTCACTGGAATTGTACATATTGTTCATGATTTTCAAATAAGACTAGAGCTGGTTGCCTGGCTCCCCGCCCCCAAAGCCATGTGTCTGTCTCACAGACAGAAAAGAATTCATTGTAAGATTCCTCATTACCATACACAGTTTAACATCCAGTGGAGCTACATGATAATATGCAAGTCATTAAACAAAATATTTTGATATCAATAAAAGTTGTTTAAATAATGGGGGTTTGTAATGGAGGACTTTTAAGGGTCTATCTGGACAACAGACATTTTTAAAATTGCCATAATTTCTCAACCGAAATAAGTACTTCCATTGCCAAAGAGGTCTACTGACCATTCCGGTCAAGGCAGATAAATGACCGGGCACAGAGGTGAGGGGCAGAGAGCAGGCCCACATACTGTGCAGATTGTGCACCAAAAACAGTATGAATAAAAAAGCAGGTGGCCATATTTGCTTGTTTATCCCAATTTAATGTCCTGTTTCCTTTTTCTTTTCAACTAAAGAATATCTGTCAGATGAATTCATGAACATGTGTTTGTAGCTCGTGTTAATGAGAAATTTCAAGTGGAAGCAATGAGGCTGGCAGTCAGAAACGTCCTTAATTTTTGCTTCTGTGCTTTAGTTGTCTTTTTTTCTCTTTTGACTGGGAATGCCAACTACTAACCAACAACAGACAGGGACAATCGTGGCAGAGCTGCACATCCCTAGACATGAGGGAGCCCTCTATGGTGCTCACAATACTGTCCTTAGCAGCTGCCGGCCATCTTGGTCACAGCTTAGTTTTTACGGTTTTTCTTACGTTTCCTTAACATAGGTCAATTGGAAAATATTTCTAAGAGCTCATATTGAAAATTTCATGTCAAAAAGATTTTAGACTTACAGGAAAGTTGCAAAAATAGTACAGTTCCCATATGCCTTTCACCCGGTCTCCCCGAATGCTCACATCTCATATAACCACAGCACAGCACCAGAACAACAGATGAAGGCAGGTGCAACACGATGCAGGTACACACCTTAACTGAATTTCCCCATATACTGTTTTAAACTTTTAAGGTGTGTGATTTTTTGTTTTGTTTTTTTTTAAATTAATGATATTTGTTATCCATTAGGATATTATGGGAAATCCTGAATACTTAGTGGTATCATTACAAAAATAATCAGGATGTTCTAATTTCCCAAGTGATGGTTCACTCATAACTGAAGGCCTATCAGAGGAAGACCAAGACAGTGCAACCCTGCTGCCCCAGGCCCCCGGGCAACAGCTATCAGCACCAGGATCCCTGCCGCGGCTGGAGAGCAGACACCAGGCACAACACTACGAAATAGCTTAGGAGGCCGAGGCTGAGTAGGTATTTTCTATTAAAGCAGAGCATAAAGAAAAGGCTTTGTTTGTCACTTCAAAACACTCACCCCAACGTGCATTATTGTCTTGTGAACGAATAACCATGAAAATCAGTGTTGTGGCTTTGGTGCAGGAAAACTTACATGTGGGACTTCTCCACCTGTTGTATTCAAAAGTAGTCACGTGTTTTTCACTTTGCAAGATTATGAAGCTTTACCAAATGCTTTTTGTGGTACAAGAAGATGTCCAAGTACAGAATCACCTACTCAATTCCAAATGAATAACATCAGATGGTAATTTATTTAACAGAATCAAAATCCTCTATATAGGTCTCACTGCTGCCGACCTACCCCTCAGAATCTTCCAACACACTGAAGACAGCAGGCAATGTCAGGCAAAAGCTCTCCACACCACCTCCGAGCATGGTCGTGTGGCCGTCGCACACACACTTTAAAAAACAAAGCAATGTCCGCCTGAAGTTCTATATTCAATTCAGTGGACGGTCTCTCTGTGAAGAACTCCTTTACTCCTATGTCATAAAAAGGCATTTCTAAAGCACAGTTTTAAACCAAAAAGAATATGAAATATACTCCGGAACCACAATTAAGCTCCCTTCTGCCACACAGAGGCTCTAGCAACAGCATCAAGTGGCTGAAAGGTGAGCATAGATTTCTTCTATAGAGCTAGTTTCCACAATTAAAACTGGATATACCTGGTAACTGCAGACCATCTAAAGCGCACATGCCATTTCTGATTACAATGGCAACTGGACTGAAGCTATTCTGACAGGTGTAAACAGCACCAACTTCATGGGGGCGGATTTATACCTTTTTTGTTGTTGTTAAACTGTGTTTGGTTTAATACTTGCCTTCTAGATAAGTAAGGTGGTGAAGATAATAAGAATTTATAGGAAAGTATTTAACAAATGATTGTGCTGACAATTAAAGGAAAAGAAATTTTATTTCTTATTCTTGAGCATAAGCAAGAGGGGTTGAGTTCACTTAGTAATATTTAGGTTTTATAGTCAGAAAGTAACATTCTGGCATGTGTGTGCATAGGTGTTCCTGGAAGGGTATTTGCTCTCATTAGGGATTCTCTGAGCTTCCTGGGTCTGCGGTTTGGTGTCTTGTGAGTTTGGGGTAGGGATAAAAGTACCCATTCATGTTATTCAATAACAATATCTAAATATTTCACTGAGTAACAGTTACAATGAAATCGATTATTGTAACTGATGCTTATGATGTTCCCATGAATCAACAAGAAAAGGTTGATTACTTTTAATGCTTTTACTTACAAAAGCACGTCTGGCTTGACATGTTTAAATATGGAACAGTCTTAGAGTTTTTTGTTAAAAATGGTTAAAATGAAAGAATTGAGGGACAAACCCCATTTATCTAGAAACAGATACACTGACAAGCCTCTGTCCTCAACAACACCAGAAAAAATATAAATAATGAGTCACTCATGCTCACGCACCTTCAAAAGCTCTCCCACCTCACCCTTGACCCTACCCCTCATTCCCTTCAGGTCTGGAGCCCCACAGGCCTTGCAGTGTTCCTTGCACAAAGAAGGCGGCCAAATCTGTGACCCTAAACGAAGAGCTGCGACGTATGTAGTGTTTACCTTGCATAAACAATGATGGGATGCATGAACTGGCCGAACATAGTCATCCTGAATTTTTATTCTTGGCTCAGCGGAGAACCACGCACTTCCGAAATGGCAACGGGCTCCACATCAAGGACCACCATTCATGTCGCTTGAGAGGGCTTCCTGGTGAGCTGTGCCCAGAAGGCCCAAGGTTTCGTTCTGGCTCAGCAGAATCAGGGCCGGGGTCACCTGGCACTGGTGGCTCTAGCCTTGCTGCGTCGGCCGAGAAAGCGAGGCTAGAGCCACGTCACACATTTAAACCAAACGTACTAATCAAATACCCAGAATGCCCGTGATTAACCAGGAAGTAAGTCTAAAGGACAAGTAAAAACAAAGCTAAATCCTTTTTTCCTTATTTTTCCTAGGGGGTTACATATGCATCCAAAGACGTGTTCCCTGAAATCGAATACTGGCAGGGGTTGGTATCGCCAAAGGAACTGGGAGCCACTGTGGGCATCATCAAGGTGCTTCTCAACACATGCTTTTCTTTCACAATCTAATTAAACTAAGGCAGTAAACTCCCCCGCTGTCATTGTGTCTCAGCCAACAAAGTCAATATGACTCATCATGGAAATCTTCTACCTGATTGATCATATTCATCTCATTTTAGTCACAAACTTGCGTAAGAGGAGAGAAGTGCTTAGAAGAAGAAAAAAGAGGAAAGAAGGCCAAAGACAAAAGTGCTTTTTACTGTTTTTTGACAAAGGACCCTAACCCATCACCCTCTCAGCTGCAGCACTCATGAGGGATGAAGGTTAAATCTGACCTTCAGGTAAAAGGAATGTGATGGGTACTGTTATCCCTTTGGCTTGACAGCTACGGATACCCGTGGGCTGCCTGCAGCTGGGCACACTGGCTGCCTGCAGAGCTGGGGGAGGAACCAGCTGGCCTTGTGACGGGTCCCACCGAGCCTTGGCTGACAAGATGCTTCTCCTTCCCAACTCAGTTTATATCAGCATCTCCTTTTCACCATCTGCCTTTCCTTTTAATTGGCCAAACTATAAAATGCAAGCATTTCCTAAGCATTTTGTTTACTGACTGAATCTCTCTCCCTCAACAGCCTTAGAAACAGCCAAGAAAATGTTACCCATTATTTTTATGAATTGAATGAAAGGATACTTTGGGATTTTAATTTCTTTCTCTTCTTCATGAAGTATCCCATATTTTCCAGAATGCAAATTAAGAATTCGAATGTCCTTGCAGTTTTTGGATTGTTAAAAGATGCCTGCTTTATTATGTGATTTTACTAAAATCCTAATTGGCATCATGAACTCTGGCTTCGCTGGTGACCTGGACATATTATAAATACTTTGCTCTTTTCAGTTGTTCTCTTCCATATTAACAAATTATATTTAATTTAGGGTACAAGCTTAGTGCACCAGAAGTCATACACATGTTTTTACTCATTTCCTTCTCAATCTTTCATGCGCCTTTACAGAAATCTGTGTTCTGACCAAACATGTCTGTGCAGGCACCAGAGGGCCGCAGGCTCCTGACATGGTATATGTGGACACCCTGAGCAGTGGGCATCCTCTAATTACCATTATTTTGATTTCATTACTAAAAGTATGGGATAAATTTGTTTTGGGGGAGATGCTGACATTTTAACAATTAATAAATACAAATCAACAATAATAAACAAGTTATGTACTCTGCAACATGAATACAACATAGCTTTTATAAGGTACTGGCTATTTAAAATATCTATAAAATGTAAATGAAAAATCAAATTATTTTATACACTATAATATAACTGAAATGATAACCCACTGGCCCCTGATTTCTATTGCAAAGCTATGATTTCATCTTAGAAAATCATCAGCATGGTATCACAGTCTTACATGACCACACTGGTTTTATTTTCATTTTGCTTCAAAGCTGCATCTGAGCTTAAAGCTTGCATTTGTACTGCATTGGCCAAAAAGTTCGGTTGGTTTCTTTCTGTAAGATGTTTTTATCCATTAAATTGTATTGTGACAGCTGTCATATAAGCATGTATTTTTTAAAAACTTATTATAATTGATGAATTTTTGTGCAGTCATTTTAATATTGAAGATAGAAGAAAAATGCAACATTTTTGTCACATTATGCTTTAGTATTCCAAGAAAGGTAAAAACACAACTGAAATGCATAAAAAGATGTGTGCAGTGTATGAAGGAGGTGCTGTGACTGATGGAATGCATCAGAAATGGTTTGTGAAGTTTTGTGCTGGAGATTTCTTGCTGGATGATCCTCCTTGGTCAGGTAGACTAGTTGAAGCTCATAGCAATCAAATTGAGACATTAATTGAGAACAATCAGTATTATACCACGTGGAAGATAGCCAACATATTCAAAATATCCAAATCAATAAAGTTATTGGTGAAAATAAAAAAATATGTCTTTTATTTTAGGGAAAAAACCACACGGACTTTTTGGCCTATGCAATACTAGTTATTGATTTGCAACTTTATAATATCTTGTGGCTAGATGCAAAACTACTCAGACCTAACAGCATCCTTTAAAATCCTTTACACTGATATTGAATATCCAGACAATAGAAAAAAATTGACATTCTTACAAGAAATTTTGTCATATCCTTTCAAAATATGCTTACTATTTATGTAAAGTTCGGGAACAGTAAATCTGTATGTTATAGCTGTGAACATATTTCTAACAGAAACTAACTGTAAATACAACAGTTAATGTCCACAGTTGTCCGACTCTGCACTGAGCTTGAAAAGAACGCTGACCTTCAATTACTCAGTAGTTACAAAACCGGCTGTGTAAAAGACAGACCACAAGGGATATAAACATACATATAAGCAATCAGAAGACAACGTTCCTTCCTCCAATAAGCAAAGTCCCATGAGGAATTAAACAAAACACGTGGAAGAATGTGGTCTGGTCCACTCACCACCATAAACCATCTATGTTCCCCGTGGTGGGTCATGGAGAGCTGACTTGTGAAGTGAACACTGTTCAATCCCTGCCCAAGTACAGCAGAACCAGAGGTGTTTGGGAGAGCTGGTCTAAGAAATGTTGTGGCCAGGGTGTTTGGGCTTTATGTCAGCAAGTTAATAAATCAACACAACTTGCAGAAACACCTTAAATAAGCTGATGTGATATAATATGACCTGAACTTTTTAGTGCACTTTGTGCACATGAAAGAGCCAAGGCATTGTTAAAGACATCACGTGCTTTGTGTAGAGTTATGAGTAAAATGATTAAGAACTTCAACTCCGAGTCAGACTGCCTGGGTTCAGATTTTGGCTGTACCCTTAACACATTTATATCCTGAGCCTTGAGCAAGGCACTCAAACTCTTCTTCAGTTTCCTCATCTATGAGAGAAGACCATGTGGCACCTACTTCATTAATCATTAAAATTAATCATTACGATTAACAGGAGATAATCCATGGACAGGGATTATTGCAGTACCTGGCACATGGTAACTCTGAGAAATGCTAGGTGTCCTAATTGTTTTGTATTGTCATGGTTATCGTTAACAAGGTTAACATAGAATAAGGGTGCTGAACAGGAAGATGAGGTCTTGGGTCACGAGATGACAGACAGCCTCTGCAAGCCCAGTCCCCATTCAGTGGAGATAAAGACAAGGCTGACCTCCCTGGGTTGTGTGTGAGGTGAATGAGGTGCTAACGAATGTACAGCTGACCCTTGAACAACACGGGTTTGAACTGTGCAGCTACACTTATACATGGTTCTTCAATAAACATACAATCAGCCCTCTGTATCCCCAAGTTCCCACTCACGGATTCAACAACCCTCAGATCAAAACCAGTATTGTCAGCCCTGGCCACCCAGCTCAGTTGGTCAGAGTACCATCCTGTACACCAAAAGGCTGCAGGTTTGATCCCCAGTTGGGGCATATACAGGAAGTAACCCATTGGTGTTTTCACATCATTGTTTCTCTCTCTCTCTCTCCCTCTCTCTCTCTCCCTCTCTCTCTCTCTCTCTCCTTGCCTCTCTCTCTAAAATCAATAAACATAACCTTCGGTGAGGATAAAAAAAACCATATTTTCAACCCATGTATGTGAAGGGACAACTTAAGTTATATACAGTTATTCAACTTGGTGGGAGTCAGCACCCCTAATTTCTGTGCTATTCAAGGGTCAGCTGTATAGTTCTTAGCCCAGTGCCTGGCATATAGCTTAAGACACAACTGATTTTTTTAATTAAGTAGTCAAGTGATGATACATGCATAACTAAATAAACTTCTATTAAAATGCTAGGGGGGAAGCAAACAGGTGCAGTGATCACTGAGGAGGAAAGAAGGAAAGGTCCTACTCTAAAGAGGGATGGACAAGGAACGCTCCCTGAGGTGACACAGTCTAAGCTCTTTGTAACGAAAAAGAGCTGGACATGAGAAAGGCCTAGGGAAAGAGCTGGAATGAAAGCTCAATGAGGGAAGGGATTTTTGTTACTCCTCTTCACCACTATGTCTCCAGACCCTGGAAAATTCCTGGCCCATCATAGGTACTCAGTAATGACAGAATGAATTAATGAATACAGAATGAATGAAGAAAGTATATTTCTGGCAGAGGGTACCACAAATGCAAAGGTCCTGGGGTAAGTACCAGTTTGGTGTGTTCAAAAAGAACAGAGGGGAGGCCACAGGGCTCAGTGCAGTGAGTGGACACACTGTGGCTGGAGTGTAACAGGTGGCGGCAGTGAGGCAGGAGGGGCCAGATGACAGATGGCCCTATCAGTCAGAGTTTAAACTCAATTTTATTCATCTTTCAAAGAGATGTCACTGAAGAGTTTAAGCAAAGAGTGGTATAACCTGATTCACTTCTTTAAAAGATCACTGTGGCTGCTGTGAAGAGAAGCTATTGTAGAGAAGCAAAAATGGAATCAGGAGGCCATCTGAGAGGCCACTGTATCAATCAAGAGATGAGCTGGAGGTTTCAATCAGAACAACGGACTTGTTGATGGGATGGATGGTAAGGGATGAGGGAAGAGAACTGTGCAATAATTCTTGGGCTTCTACTTTAGCAAGCACAGATGAATGTGCTATTTACTGAGGTGGGAACACTGGGGAGGAGCAGGGGAGGAGCAGGAGAATGCATACCAGGAGTTCTGATCTGTTCTGAATGGATTCTCCTGAGACATGTGAGTAAGGGTGCCTACTAGGAAGCTGGTCAAATTAGGCTTAACTCTGAGGAGGTGGTCCACGGCAGAGCTACACATACCAAGTCATCCAAAGTCAAGGAACAAGATCAACTAAGAAGTTACATATGAGTCTTCATCAGAAAATGAGCAATATGTACTCTATCACATTTCTCTTCTTGCTGGGCTGCCAGAAAGCTCCAAACTCAACATAAAGGACAATCCTCATCTCAGAAATTCCACATATGATAATATACTCCTCTTACTTCCCCTCCTCTTTATGGTATCTTGTCTTCTTTTATCTAAACTCTTTTTTTAAGTATGATTATATATATGTGCAAATATGTGTATGAAATGAGGCAGTGTAGTGTCATGATTTGGGGAATCTGGCAGGCTGGCTCCCACATTACCTCGCCTGGTCTTCAATGACTGACATGGTACCTTGAAGTGATCTGTGGTGTCTCTGGTGGACTAGAAGCCTCCTAAGGGCATGAGCTATGTCTTGTCTTTGCATTGCTGTGAAATGGAACAATGCCTGGCCCAGCGCAGGCAGACAGTACAGGTCCACGGATGGTGTGCGTCACTTATCTGTAAATGAATGCAGTTGAGGCCTTGTTCAAATACGATAAGGCTTAGTTCCAAGATGTTATAAACACAATACAGTGCATGATTACATACCAATCTGCAATATAAACAAATGCTTGGTTAGTAAAAGTAAATTTTCCAGTCCTGAATTGAAAGACTTCACACAGAAGGAAAAAAGAATGAAGTGGCTATAAAAGATGCATGGTACTTAGACCTGTGGATGCACACTGCAGAAAGGAGCCACAGAACAGGGGCAATAAGGTTCCTATTCTTGTTACCAGTGGATGCGCCCATACCTTTGGCCTGCCCCTTCTCAGTGAGCTGAGGCGCCCGATGCCTGGCAGACTGTGCCAAGCTGCAGGTGAGGCGAGTAGCCCAGAGGCTTGGCTGATCGTGGCACTTTAGCTGCCCAACTGCCCAGCCCACAGGTGGCAGGCACCATGGCAGACACCTGCAGCAGGGCACTGCCTCCCCCAGTGGGAGTGGTTACTGGGCCCAGCTGCAGCAGAGCATTTGCCCAGAGATGGCAGAGCCACTGCAGCCACCGTGACCAGACATGCCACAAGGCCCCAAGGGCAGGGAAGCTAGGCAGCCTCAGGAGGAGGTGGAGGCAGGGGAGTCTCCTCCACCAGTGAGATGGCAGCAGGGGGCAATTCTTAAACTGAGGCGGCTGAAGGCTGGAAATATGAATGGTAAGGATCCAAGCCCACAGAAAGCTGCAAAGATGAATGGAGGGGGCCAGAGGACACAAAAACCTAGAAAGATAATTGGGTAAGGGGAAAAGCTCTTGCTCCTGCCCTCCCTGTACCAGATTGGGGGTGGGACCAGAGGTGGCAGGCACACATGCCACAGAAGTCAGAATGGTGGCAGAGGGAGGTCCTGGACCAAAGAGGCCTGTCAGTCTAGCCTGGGGAAAGAAGGGATTGGTTGGGAGGTGGACCCCACTCAAAGTACACAAAAGTTTAGGAACTTAATCAGTCTTTCTGAGAAAGAATTTATCCTGTCCCACACCCAAAACAGATATAGCCCCAGCAAAACAAAGAAACCCTCTCTCTTGTTCATGGCTCACTGACGAGAGCCGGCTCTGCTCCTGCAGGTAGCTCACTCCTCAGGACCAATTCTGCTCTAGCTCATGGCTTAAGGCTGGAAACCAGCTCTGCTCTTGCTCTTGGCTCACTGCTCAGGACTGGCTCTGCTCTTGTTCATCACTTGCTGCTCAGGACCTGCACTTAGGATGGTGCATTGGCCTGTCCTCTCCATGAGCCAAGCGATCTTATCAGTCACGTGGCCCATGGCCTTCAGGAGGGAGTCTCTCTCTTGCTGACCTGGTGAAGCATTTGCAGCCTTCGGGAGGGAGCCTGAAGCTCCATAATATTCTGGCTGGAGGGAAATGACTTTGCAAAAAAATGAGTAAGGAGAGGGGAGATGGAAAAACTAGTGGGAACACTAGTGGGGACATCCTTGAAGGCAACAACTTCATCATGTAGAGTTTTAGGAAGTTACACATTTCTAAGAACTTCAAAGATGTATAAGGAAGATCACACAAACTCAGAGTGTAGAATGGAGGAGAAAGCAGAGCCAGTGTTAACTTAGTCCAGGCATAAGTTAATAAGAATCTGATAAAAAGGAGGCCACAAGTTCCAAAAAAGTCCAAGTCAACCAAACTTCGTGAGTGATAAGATACAGAGAAAGACAAAAGAGACTCAGATTTTAATTCAGGGTTTGAGACCAAGCACTCAGCATAGTTAACAGAAATCAAGAGAGAGGGCGGCAGAAAGTGATTTTAGAAGAGAGCCGGTACCTTCACCTTCCGTTCCATGCAGAGGAAGTTTAAGCTGAAAGTGGCCACCCCCACCTCCTGACGCCCACTCCTTACAGTCCAATGAGCGTGCCATTCTCTCAAGTCCTGGCCCAGAAAAATCTCAGCAAGTAGTATTTCCACATAAACATAATAGAAAAACCCTTCCATATAATACAATCTCTCTGTGTTTGCAAAAGCAAACTGAAATGGATAAAATCATAAACACAAAAATAAGGACAAAAAATTGCTTCTAAAAAACATTATGGTTTCACATTTGGATTTTTAAAAATACTCTTATATGAAAAGATGCTCATTATCATTTAGGCATGAGAGAACTGCAAATTCATACCACAATGAGACAGCAGCACACAGCTATTAGAATGGCTAAATTTTTTAAGAATCTAATAACAACAAGCAACAACACGGATGCAAAGCAACTGGAACTCTCATACGTTGTTGCGAAACGGCTCAGCCACTTCCGAACACACTTCAACTTCTTACAAAACTAAACTTACACTTTCCCTATGAACCAGCAATCCCACTCCTAGATACTTACCCGAGAGAAACAAAAACATACATTCTTACAAATACCTATATGCAGATATTTATAGCAGCTTTATTCATAATTATCAAAGAATTCAAATGTGCATGAACTAGTGAACAGATAAGCTACTACATCCATACTATGAAACACTATTTAGTGACATTTTGCTACTACAGGCAAAAAAACATGAATTTACGTGGGAAAAACGGGCACAATATGCTAAATAATGTGTGGTTTTATTTATACAGTAGTCTAGAAAAGGGAAAACTACAAATAGTCTATAGATATTATGGTTATGGTGGCAGTGATAAACATTTATCAAAACTCTAAAAATGTACACTTATAAAGGTTGAATTTTCCTGTCAGAAAATTATTCCTCAATAAACCCAACTTTAAAAAAAACTCTAGCATCTTATTATTTGCTCAAAGAAAACTGTTAAAACTCAACATTGTTATGTATGATTACTCTATGAAGTTGTACACATTTCTTAACTAGCTAGAATATTACAAATGTCCTTAATCCTGGAAAGAAACAAACCCTGTGCTTTTTCCCTCTTTGGGCCTCAGAACATTCCTGTGCAGAGACAGAGCACAGGATGTTAGAGTGCAGAAGCAGCGTGAATGCTGGCTATTGAGGCACTAATGAAGTGAGTGTTGTTTGCTGGACAGCTGCTGGCTCCATTGTTCCTTTGTCACTCACAAAAAAGGGGGGGCTGTTATGCTCATGGAATGTGACCTTCTCATTGTATAGCTGTTACATCACGTCCGGAAACCATGCCTGAGAGATCCACTCACCAAGCAGCACAGAGAAAATAGTAAAAGCAAACAAAACAACAGCAATAAAAGACCCAAAATCTATATTAAATAAACTGTGCTACTCCTTCAAGTCAGATCACTTACAAGTACTACTTCTCAGGACTTACTACTCCAGAGTTTGTGATGAGTAATTTTCTGTCTCACTTTATTATCTTCATGTTGTAACTACAATGAAATATATTTTTAGAGTGCAAATAATTTTTATTACTCTTCAACAGACATTTTGCATGAGTGCACCACACGATTACTGAGTCCACAACAACAATGGGAGTCGTCCCTTTATTTTTTGTATTGCCAGCATTTGCCTACCTAGATACTTTGCCGTTTCATAGTTTGGTGATTTGTCCACCATTTTCATTTGAACAAGGGCCTTCAAATTCTTTTGATCATTATATACAGTGAGAAATGAGTTTATACTGAAACCTAGTATAGAGCTGTGTGTGCACGCCTGCACAGCTCTGAAGTTTTACAAAACAGGACTTATCCTCACCAAATAAGATGCTTTCTATTAATAATCTTTTTACTTCAGTCTTTAAAATGCTGGCAAACACTCACACAATTCATATCATGACCCATAATTTAAAAAATCAAAGCACCAGAAGATGAAAAACATATACAAAATACAAATGTCTCTGCATATATGAACACAGGTGTTTGAAAATTCATGTGTCTGTTTGAAACAAACGAGTGACCTTCCCTGAGGCTGACTCACAAGGGGGCAGACTGCTCCTTCCTTCTCAGTGGTGGCTGCTAGGTCCAGTGGGGCGAGCAGCAGAGGAAGAGTGAGCAGGGGCAGGAGGCCTGGCTGCCTAGTCAGGGCCTTGCTTCTTTCCTTTTTCATTTACCCTCATTGTCATTCCTTAACTTCTACACACACATACACGCACATAGAGGGAAGTGAAATAAAATTCAACTAGGTAGAAAACAGCTGCAACGCAGAAGAAAGTAAAGCACGGTTTTTCTTTAACATTTGAGACTTCAGATGTGTACGTTATGATTATTGCTCAGGACCATGAGACACCTGAACAAGTTTAAAAGACTTAACTGGCATGTAAATCACACACAAAAAATATTTTCAACTCTTCATAATTTTGAGTTTTTAAACTGGTACTCAATATATATTCTACTATTACACATGGAAACTTTTGGGTATTTATAATAATTAGAGAGGAATTTTATATGAAGATTGGAAAACTTACTTTTAAGGACTCCCATAAGGGAAACTGGACCAATGAGAAAGGAATCTGAGGAAAGAGAAAAAAAATCAAGTAAGATGGGCAGAGAAGATGACACTTTGCCTAGCGTGACTGCACAAGCCCATAATTATTACTGAGAACATTATTTCACTTTAACTATGTATATAATAAAGCTGACATTAAACAAGTGTGCAGGTTTACTATACATACAGGTTTTAGAAAACAAGTTAACTGTGAGCATTCCACTAACTCTTTGAGCCCAGGGGACAGAAAATGATGCCTGATGCTGTTTTTCGAGTGGAAGAAAAGCACAATATTGGAGAGGTTCAGCTACTAAAATGACAAAATCAGTATTTCCTGCCACATGTAATAAAGACCTGGCATATTTCTACTTAAAAGCTAGAACTGTCTGCTCCTCAGCAGGCCAAGTGTCAGGTTTAAAAGAGAAGTGGAGAAAGGGGAGAGGGGCAGAGGGGGAGAGGACCAAGGAGGGAGAAGAGCTGGGAGTAGAGAGGGCAAGGGCCAGGAAGGAAGAGGGAAGAAAAGAAGGGGAAGGGGAAGAAGAAAGAGCAGAAGGGAAAAAGAGGAAGAGTGAAAAAGAAAGAGGAGAGGCAGAGAGGAAGAGAAGGAGGGGGACAGATAGAGGAAGGGGGGGAGTTGAAGAGGAGTGGGGGAGAAGAAAGGGAGGGAGGGGAAAGAAGGGGGAGGCTAGAGGGAGACCAGTGAGGAAAGGTAGAGAGGGCAAGGCAGGTGCAGGGAAGGAGCGGAAAGGAAGAGGAGACAGAGCCACTGGCCAGAGGAAGCTGAGACATGGGACCAGAGGGACTAAGCATGGGCACGGCAAGTCTGCACCCCTCAAAGAAGGAACAGCTGATCAGCGCTGGAGGAGTAGAGGGCTCCTAACGTCTGATGTAGACACAAGAGCAACAAAGAGAGGCAAAATCAGTAATAATGAAGTATGAGTGGTGTCTTAAACACCACACTTACATAAGAAGAACTAACGATTAGTTGTATAACCATAAGAGTTGGAGTTACCGGGCACTTCTCATGTGTCAGGCACTGTGCTAACAAGCACTTCATAGGTTTTATTTCGCTGAGCCCTCACAACCCTACAAGAGAGGTATTATTACCAGTCCGTTTTAGAGATGAGGAGATGGAGGGTCAGAGAAGCTGTGTAACTAGCTTAAAGGCACAGTTAGAATTAAGAAGACCAGTACTCTACCTAAAATACATCTAAGTGCACTCATCTGCATAGAGTACATTCACCCTCAGTATAATCTATTAGCTTTTAATCAAACTCTCCAAAATTTGAAAAATAGAACCCTACACCTCCACATTTCCTAAAATAAAAGCACCTGAGTCCCAGTGGACCCCACCCACCAACCTATGTAGTATCCGCCCTCTGACCCACAGGCCTGTGCTGGGGACGACACCGCTCACAAGCCGGCCATGGTCCCAGTGTGGTTATCTTGTACTCCT
>VMDR010019979.1:0-17898 GCA_007922815.1 Macrotus californicus | reverse complement strand
TGAATAACTATGGTTCATAGAAAGGAATAAATGACAAGAAAAATGAATACACATACCATTGTATTTGTGAAAGGGTTTTGGCTAATTTATACTTGTGAGTTATTGGAAAAGGCTACTTTGACATAGAATTATATAGTGAGGAAAGGGGAGCTTTCTCTGTAGGATGGTAATTGGAAAGACTAAAAGTTTAAAACCATATCAAGGACCTCAGTTACACGTGTCCATCTAAAGTTCTTTTAAAATCCATGTCTATAATTCATAAATAAAATTTCACAAAAAGAGTTCCAATAAAATATATATTTAGATATGTGTAAGAAAATTCTTGTTTTTATAAACAAGTATTACAACATGGGAGGATTCTTTACAAAACTCAGGATATAAAGAAAGATTTTGTATGAGATCATAATTGGAGTTTGGGCAATGTTGGGCAACAGTCTCCCAAAGCAAGGGGCATAACTGGAGCAGATGGTAAAAATGTGTAGACTCAAAGTATAAAATGATAGAGGGAAAGTAGTTTTGGGGAGACAGCACAGAGAACAAAGACACAAGAGTCGGACATGGGGGTGCATATGAGAATGCTGGGGAGGCTTGTTAGCACCTGAGGGGGAGCTGTGGAGCATTCAGTGCATGGGTCGGATCACAGTGCAGGAAGGTTGACTTCTGGGTTGTGTGGAAGGGCTATTCCTAGGATGACAGCAGGAAGCCATCAAAGTGCTTGAATATACAAGAACTTGATATTCAGATATTCAGGTTGTTCTTTAGGATGACTAAACTAACTGCAGTGTTTTGGAAGCAATGGAGTGAGGAAAATTATTAAAATGTTACCGTAATAGTCCAGGTGAAGATTGACGATTAAATAGAGAGTGACTGAATGGAAGTAATAATAGCAGGGTGGAAAGAAGAGGATGATTGCAGGACATCCTGCTTGTGATACAATTAATCTTACATCAGACAATATGACAAACTCCATCCCCGTCATGCAGTGCCCCTTGAAAAATAAAAATGACCCTTTCTTTGGGAGACTATTGCACAATACTACCCAAACTCAAATTATGATCCAAGCGAATCTTGGAAACAGCTAGAGTTAGCACACCACGTCAGTTTGGGTTTCTTCCTATTTTTTTATAAAAAAGTTCAATATCACGTACTCAGAGTACTTTAACAGCGCCATGCACGTGTCAATTTGACTGAAACCAAGTATTTCCATCTGATGGCAAACACACAGCCAGACTTGAACTTTTTAATGAAA
The DNA here is from genome assembly GCA_007922815.1 of Macrotus californicus. NCBI lineage: Eukaryota > Metazoa > Chordata > Mammalia > Chiroptera > Phyllostomidae > Macrotus > Macrotus californicus. The sequence continues at coordinate 16,649 of VMDR010019979.1, read as the reverse complement.
CTGCAGTACGCCAAATAGAAAATCAGAGCTCTGCGTTGCCTCTGAATTGCAATGGACCAGTTGATCTGTGGGTGCATATTGTCCTAGTTCTGAAATGAAAGAGAGTCTCACTGAGGTCACTGGTCTCATGAAGGTGAATAAGCCTGTGTATGGGATCTGATATTTTTGTCAGTGATTTACTGGACTGTCTCTTCAAATTAAGTTTTAGCTCCCCTGCCTTGTTTTATGTCGGTTATTCCTGCTGAAGTCTAAATAAAGGAAATTCAATCCAATCAATTCTATAGACTGAAAATAAACACTGAAGAGGCAACGTAAGCAGCATTTGTTATTGGAATTCCAAGAGCTCTTTTAGTTCGGCCAACACTCATATTGGGGAGCCTCTGGTGGGACCCTTCATAAGTACATAAACAAAAAGTCAAGCATTATCAGGTAATTGTCTGGCAATCTCAGAAAGTTTCCATCTTATTTCATAAGAAAGCACCCAATGGTGTCAGTGAGCATAACACAAGAGCGAGGAAATCCACATTGGCATGAACTGGCTTTTCCCCATTAGGCCAGAAAGGGCAGGCTGAGTTACATTCAATCCTTGCCAAACGAGTTTCAGCTGAAGTCAGGAAAATGGAAAATGCCTGGGGATTTCATTGTTTAATGGAGAACACCAGAGATCTTGAGAGACAAGCAAGAGGCAGCAATTTATTGACTGACAAACATGCTCAACTGGAAATAGGGAACCAGAAGACTGGCCATAAAATAGATTTTCCTGCAGTTTGCAGCAGGGTTCCTGGAAAAGACCACCCTCCCAGAGCTGGGAGAACTACTTATATGTGCATGGCACAGGCAGCCTGAGGGGCCAATGTTCAAACCAGACAGTTTAGGAAATTATATGACCAGAATTGTGAAGCCTGCGTTTCTGCTTCACGTATTACAAAGCACTTTGTTTCTTCTACATAATGTTTTAAGCACGAAATTTCACAAGAAAAAAGTTTAACGAAAATTGTTCTTTTCCAACTTTTGAAATCCTTTTTTATTAATTTGATCTAGGAAAATTGTGAATTATAGAATGTTTCTAAAGCCATTATATTGACAAAGGGGATGCAGAGAGAGAGGGAAGGGAGGGAGAAAGGGAGAAATATCCTTCATTTGAGGGAAGGTAAGAGAACTAACTTACCAGTTCTTTGCACATGGAATTAATTTACTTCTCAGAATAGTCCATTGTAAGAGGTACTTTGAACAGCATTTTGTAGTAGCACAATAAGGGACTGAGAGAGTCAAATAAGTTGTCAAAGGTCATACAGTAGGAGAAACTCAAAGGCAATGCTTTTTTACTAGAAAACTCTGGCCCCTGAGCCCTGCAGTGCTGGTGTTTCCCACTATACTCTCTGTATCCCAACAGTTGATGAGAAAATTCCTTGAGAATTATCTTAACGACCAGATGGTATTTATTTTTCACTATCATTCCAATGGTTTGTATTCAAGGGAAACATTTTATAAAGCGAAAGATGTATATGATCTGAAGAGAAACCAGAGGATCAAGTGAGTGATTTTAAAGCACTGAAAATACAGTATGTTTCACATTTCATATCTGGGATGGAGATAGCTTTCTCAGTTCTGCTACAGCTTTGCTCTATGACCTTAGGCAAATTGCTTAATGTCTCAGAAACTCACCTTCTTCACATGTAAAGTAGGGACAATGAAACCTATATCATAGGTTATTATATTAAATGAGGTCATCCAGGTAGACACTTAGCACAGTGCTTGGCATATAATGATGCTCAGTTAGGGTGAGAAATGATAGCAGGCAGATTATGCCACCTTAACCAACAACCACCAAAATATCATTTTTTACATTATTTTTACTGTATTTTCTTCACTTCATTTATCCCTCCATACTCTCTTCCACCCCCACCCATACCCTCACCCTACAGTCACCACCCTGTTGTCCATGTCCACGTTTTTTTTTCTTTTTTTTCTTTTTTGCTCAATTCCTCTCCCCTCTACCTCCCCCCCCCCACTTGCCGAGCTGTCAGTCTGCTCTCTATCCATGAGTCTGTCTCTCTATTTTGCTCATTAATTCAGTTTGTTCAATAGATTCCAAATATGAGTGAAATCATAAGGCATTTCTCTTTCTCTGACTGGCTTATTTCATTTCGCACAATGTTGCCATTCTCTTAAACATCAATCATTGGTCAGCTGAGCTCTAGACTGAGCTCACTCGAGACCCCAGGATGCAGGGAGCTTCATTTCAGTGTGGCATGTCCTTCCTTGTTCACTTCCGTGAAAGAAGCAGAGGTAGTGACTCATCCTGTTGGTTCTTCAAGCTTTCACCTGACAGTGACACATGGTACTTCTGTTTACAGGCCCTGAGTCAAAGAGAGTTGCATGACTGACTCTGCCAGACTCACGAGGGTTGGATGTACAGTCCTGCATGGGCCCAGAGACTACCACAATAATTATCTAAAGTAATTTTGCTATTAATTTTCAAAATAAATATAAACTTAGACCCACTTTATCAAACTGTAACTAGCCAAATCATTATTAATGATTATTTTATTAAATTAGCGAAGAGAAGTATCCCTTCATATCCCAACTTATTCATTTCCAAGTTCAGCTATGAAGGGATTGGAACGGAGGAACGCTAGTACTAGGAGCCAAGCCCTTCCTTCTCTTACATGGTCTTCGTGCAGACACCCCAGTGTCCACATTCTACATGTTTTCTCCATTTGCCTTATCATCTCTGTCTTTCTCCCACCCTGTCTCCTCTCTCTCTCTCTTTCCTTCTCCCTCTCCTCTCTCTGTATATATACATATATACATACACACAGATATATTTTAAAGTTTCACACATGTTGCCTCATTACCTGTAAGTATCTTAGTGTGCACTTCACAACAAAAAGCATGTTTTTCTACATAGACATGCCCTGAGTAACGATCGTTTAACTTACGGGTTTTTTTTTAACTTTACAATGATGTGAAAGCACTGTGCATTCAGTAGAAACCATATTTCAAATTTTGATCTTTTCCCGGACTACTGATATGTAGTACACTGCTCCCTCATGATGCTGAACAGCAGCAGCAAGTCCAGCTCCGAGTCAGCCCCAGGATCAGGAGGGTAAACAGCTGACCCACTACGGTATAGTATTAAACCCATTTCAACTTAGATATTTTTAACTTACTATGGGGTTTATCAGGACATAACCCCATTGTAAGTCAAGGACCCTTTGTAGTTATAGTACAAGCATAAAAATAAAATTAACATCAATAAAATAATACCACATAACCCACAGCCCACATTCAGATTTTATCAATTGTCCTGATATGATTTATAAGTTCTTTACCTCTAGTTCAGCATCTAACCATTTAGTTTTCAAGTCTCTTTAATCTCCTAGATTAGAATAGTTTCTCCAATTTTTTTCTTATTTCATAATCTGAATATTTTTTGAGGCATACAGACCAATTATTTTGTAGACTATCCTAATTGTGGGTTCGTTTGATATTTCCTAGATTTTAGCTATGCAAATTTTGGCAGGAGGACCACAGGAGATGTTATATTCTTCTCAATGTGTCAAATCAATAAGCACATGATTTTGATTTACCACTTGCTTAATCAAAATGTCTGTCAGATTTCTTTATTATTAAAATATTTCATAAGGTTTTTGTATTTTAAATATTTTTAATAATTGCTTAATGGGAAGATTTTTCATAGTGATTTAACTATCATGCTCTTTATCATTCGCCCTCCAGTTTTAGTATCTACTGATAATTCTTGTCTGAACCAATTATGAGGTTGTCAAATGGAAATATGTTTAATTTTTATTTTTTAATTACTGTTGACATTAAATATTATGTTAATTGCATGTGTACAGCATACTGTTTAGACATTTCTATAACTTAAGAAGTAAGCACCCCATCAGTCTAGGATGTATATAACATCATATATAGTTATTATAATATTATTAACTATATTCCCCATGCCATACTTTACATCTCCATGACTATTTTGTAACTACTAGTTTGTTATTTTTAATCCCTTCATCTTTTTTTTAAAGAAAGGATTTTTTAAAATATATTTTTAATTTTATTTTTAGACCAGGGAGGGAGGGAGAAAGAGAGGGAGAGAAATATCAATGTGTGGTTGCCTTTCTTGCACCCCCTACTGGGGACCTGGCCTGCAACCCAGGCATGTGCCTGGACTAAGAATTGAACTGGCGACACTTTGGTTCGCAGGCCAGCATTCAGTCTACTGAGCCACACTAGCTGGGGTAAATCCCTTCATCTTTTTCATGTAGTCCTTTAATCCTCCCAAATGGATATTTTTAAAGTCCATCATTTCTTATTAGTTAACATATTACTCTAAGGTATTTTTCTTTTCTCCTATTTATTTATCTATTTCTTCATTCATTCATCATCCATTTGCTTAGATCAGCATGTACTCATAAATTTCTCTTTTATCCAATAGGTCATAACCTATAACTGTTACACTTTTTTCAATGCTCAAATTTTCCTAGAGTTGACTTTTAGAAGCATTGTTAATCTGGCTTCTATTATTATCTTGACATTTATCCCACTATTCTTTGAGAAATTCCTACTTTCTCACACAAAAAATATGTTCAAGTATTAGCCGTATGTTTTCTGTAGTAGTCTTGGAATCAATTATTTCCCTGGGGACTCGGGTTCCTTTGAGTGGGTAAGGATATCTAGAAAACAATATCTGAATCTCAGTGTCCTTGGTGCTTCTGTCTTTGTTTTCTGGGTCCTCTCAGAGGCTATAGTGAGGAAATACATGCATATACACTCAAATTCACTTAGATGTGAATCTTTTCTAAATCCATTTATCTATATATTAAAAATAATGAGTTCACATCAATACCTCCAATCCCAATTCAACTTTACAAGGTTTATGCCTCATCTTTTGCCTCAATTCTTCTGATATGTTGAACTGACCACTCTTACTTCAAGTGTTTTAGGTGCTGGAAGACCCTATTTTCAAAAATCAAAACACAATTTGAAAATTGTAGTAAGAAATGAATGGAAAATATGCCCTTTGTCATGTGGTCTCATTTTATTCAGAGAAAAAATATTTATGGACTACCCACAGTCAGAGCTAAAAAGGTGGAAGACTTTTGTTTTTTTTTTGGTGCAATTTATTATCATTTTGTTCCAGAATTATATATAAGAAGGTCTATCTATAAATGTAGCACATACATGAAACTTTTTTATCAGCATTGTGTTGATTTCATTGATTTTTTTGGTATATGTAAATGTATACACAGCAAAGAAAAAACTATATACAATGAGAACTCTGATTCCAGACAAGATGGAGTAGCCTCAACTATTCCAGATTCTCTGTCTAAAAATTATAAAAAGGCTGGACATACAGAAAACAAGCCTAGGAAGGCTCTGAAATGTGGAAGAAAGGCAAATTGCCTAAGGACCTCAGGACTTGAGGAACAATACAGAGGTGAGTCATCTGGACATCCTTAAATATCTTCTCTATAACCCAAACAGAGCATGTCAGAAGCCTTCAATCCTCAACAGCCAAAAGTCACAGAAAAAAAAAATTGAAACTTCAACAATATCCTATTCACCTTAGCCAAAGTATGGAGAAAGGGTAACCTGTCAACAGAAAATATTTTTCCTACTGAAGCCAAACGTCAATGGAAAAACCAGATCGTCTCCCTGTGGTTTCAGTGGGGCCAAGCAAGGAAATGTTCTTCCACTCTACCACTCCACCCTGGGCTTCCTCACTGGGTGGTGTCAGTGTTTCCAAGCAGGGAGCTGAGTCTCCACATCCACCCTGTGTCAACAAGACTAGAAAAGGGTAGGGGAGGGGGGTGAGGCAGAGTCAGTCAACACTGCCCGTGTCAGCAGGCCACAGTGGGGAGCTGAGTCTCCATCCCCATAGGGTGTCAATGAGGCAGAGAAAGCTGGCGGGAAGCAGGTTTAGCTGCCATACATCTTGACTTCTCCCCACCTCTGGTGTCATCAGGGTTCAGTGGAAAGCTCAACTGCTGACCCAACACTGCAGCAACTACATGGTGAAACTGAACACTAATGCCTAATTGACTCTCACACTACACATTAACAGGGGGGAAAAGCCCAAAAGAATCCAGAGACTCATAATCTCCAAAATCTGCCACAGACAATTTTTTACAATGATAAGGAAATCTCACTTTGAATGAAAAGACAACCAACAAACATTAACACCCAGATGAATCAGAAGTTGGAAATTAAATGACAAGGATTTTAAAGCATTAATCATAAAAATGCTTCACTTAGCAATTATATATTATCTTAACACAATTAAAGAAAGAAAATTTTAGTCGAGACATAGTTATATTTAAGAAAATCAAATGGATGACTAAATTGATAGCACTGTATTGTATAATTGAAATTTTCTAAGAGAGCAAAATTGAATGTCCTCACAAGAAAAAAAAAGTAAATATGTGACTTGATGGATGTTTTCATTAATTTGATAAGGGGAATCCTTTCACAATGTACCTATTTGAAATCATCGTTTACAGAATGAAGGTGAGAGAGGACAGAATCAGTGAACTTGAAGACCAATCTATAGGATTTACCCAATCTGAACAACACAGAGAATGTACACTGAAAAAGAAATGAATGCAGTGTCGAGAACCTGCGAGACAACAACATAAGATCTAACATTCATAGCATCAGAGTCCCTGAAGGAAAGAAAGAATGGAACTGGAAAAGTGTCCAAGAAAATAAAGACTGAAAATTCCCCAACTTTGATGGGAGACGTAAACCTACACATTCAAGAAACTAAACAAAACTCAAACAGGATCAACTTGAAGAAATCCATGCCAAGACATATTGAAATTAAACTTGTGAAAACTGAAGACAAAGCAAAACTCTTGAAAGCAGCCAGAGAGGAACACCCATATCCTATAGGCGAACAATTTGAACATGGAAGATTGCTTACCAGAAACCGAGGAGGCTCTAAGGAAGTCGCACAACATTTTCAAGTACTAAAAGAAAAGCTCCGTCAACTGAGAATTCCGTATCAGGAAAATATACCCTTCGAGATTAAGGAGGAAGTCAAGACATTCTCGGAAGAAGGAAAACTGAGAGAAGTAATTTCTAGCATGCCTGACATTGAAAAATGGCTAATGAAATTTCTTTAAGCTGACAGGCAATAATAATGAGTGTCACGGACACAGATTCATTGGAAACATGAAATCTGTTCTTCTTGTATTGAACAAAGGTGTTGTCTGTGAACCCTACCTAAGATCTTTGTTTGGGATCACTGTTGTCTAACACACAATTGAAAGCATGAGCTTAGGCATGATTCGGGTTTTCTGCTGCTGGTTTGTGACAGAAATGTGGTCCTACTGTGGAGCCTCAGCACAGTTGCTCACAGACGGAGAGCCAAAAACAAATGACAGAGCATCACAATATTTGAGTCTAGCCTTGAGCTTATACATGATGGCAGAAACATGACTCCCACTTCCCCCGACGAGAGAAAGGACAATGCTCAGAAATACACCTGGGAGTGTATAACTCTTCTGGAAAGAATGCCAGTGATCTGGGACCTTCTGAGAGTTGGAATCTTCTATTTTGTTCAAAAGGTCAAGGGTGAGGGTGGAGAAATAGTAATTTGGGGTGTGGAGGTGTGGTTTAAGGGGAAAAATAACTTTTCATTATTCCTCTGTCTGAATATTCAAGGTCTGGAACACATCAAAAGCAGTTAAAAATAAAGAGGATTGTTTTACTTATCTGTCATCCCAAAGTAGTTTCCATATTGTTTAAAATAGCAAGCTATCTTTGGGTGACATTAGCCTTAGTGATGTGAATTGCAGTTTTCTTCATGATGTCAGAGCTTAGTTATTTAGTTGGTGGGAGGAAAACTATATAACAGAACGTACCTTAATAGGAAGAAAATCAGTTGAACTAAATAAACTAGAATTTACATTCCCTCAAGTCTCGATGTTTCATCTAATATCACCCCATGCCACTGGATCCTCAGCCAAGAGTTGAATTTTATTCTTTCTGGCCCTGTGATTTCCCTTCAGTAAGAAACGTTCAGGCCAAGACATTTAATAAATGCAAATAAATTTAGCTAGTATTTGCTTGGCCAATTCACAAAGAAGATCAAGAAAGGAAATGGAGAATACCAATGATAAACTATTCAAAGGAAAATTTTGAAATTGGCAAAGTTACAAGAATGGCATTTTACGATGGTTCAGATATAGAATACGTTTTGTAAAAAGTTCAGAAACAAGAAAATGGTCAAACCATACATAGCCTTTTAGATATAGATGGCATGGCAAGGGGTTTATTTGATATCTAATAAATATTAAATGATTTCAATTCATTTCAAGTACAGTAAGGATAAGATTTGTTGAAGAAAAATCTTACAAAGCACATGGGACTATTTGGAGTTAGATTAGATTTCAATTGTGGTATAAAGAAAAAATACCCCCAACTTTTTATGTTAAAGATTATTTAATTACCACCGCTACTCTAGTTTCTCACAATCAATGAGCTCTTATTAAGCATAACAATTACATGGGCTTTAGTAAATGAATTGCTAGTATTACTATGCTCCTCGCCACCCCCCGCAAAGAAACAAGTGCCTCTAGAAGTGAACTAGATGACCAGTCCTGAAATTATGCTGTTCACTAGTACCGCATGACATTGCTTTGCAATAAATACATTCAGAAAAAGAAACACATTCAAACTCAATCTTTATTAATGTAGAAGAAGTAAAATACAAGCCTGGATATAAGATGCAGTTAGCCGAGGGAGGTTTCAGGGTGGCCAGTGCTATGATGTTTTTGTTTGTGAATTGGATACAGCTTTTTCATTTTATTTTGCATTGTTTTAATTCTTTAGGTCGTCTGCCAGTCATAACGCTGAAGTCCTAAAGAAGCTAACTGACCTGGTTTCCAGGTTGCCTCAGTAGGAAAATAGTAAGATGCTTGCTGATCTTCATTAGTGTAGTTTCTTTTCCATGTCAAGTAACTTGGGTCAACTGAAGAAAACTTCACAAACATGAACTACTAGAGTTTTAGAGGAAGTGAGTGCAGTGAACCACCAAATCTCAAGGATTTGTTTTAACCTCAGAGGTAGTGCTATCTTTATAGTTAATCAGTGACATAGGTAGGAATTCAGAAGAAAATAGCCTGTTTTGCCAGAGATGCCTAGAGGTGTTTGAATTAGAATAAGCAAGAAAAGCAAATCACCCAAAGACAGTAGCTCTCCAGAGTTTGATTGGAATTCATGAACATCTTTCCTTCAGATAGTGTTGTCTTGGGACTAGCTGTATCACTTCGGAACTTACATTAATGAGGAAATGGTTACCGTAAGTGTTCTCATTTAGCTGAGTCCTCCATAGTTTATGAACTAAAGGGACACCGGGTGAGGTGACACTGGACCTGAAAGTTTTCCCTTTTCTCTGACAGATGTGACACAAGAGGTTTTCAGGGAGAGTGGCCTTGGGTGTAGACAGCCTAACTCCAGGTCCGGTGTTCCCGTCTATCTGCTTCATGACCTTACTCGCCCTTTCACCTCTCCGAGCTCATCAACAAAAGGAGGCCTCTAGCACTTTTTCTGTTTACTTCACATGTTTGCCGCGAGACCATGATGAACTAATGGTATCAATCTGCTTTGTATGAAGTAAATCGTTATACAAGGAAATTATATTCTGTTTTCTTTCCATAACATAAAAGTGAACTAAATTAAAACCATCCTGGTTATCCAGATTGGTTAAACATGGCCAAGCAGTGATATCTGCACATTTTTAACACTTACAAATGAAAAACTCATTGTTACTATATCAATATCATGACTGAATCGAGGGCTTTGAGTTCTTAGAGGAAAATTACAGACTACAGATTGGCTTGCCCTTGAGATTTAAATAATGTGCTCTATGGAACTAATAATTATATTAGAAATATTTGCTGAATGAAGTAATAAATGAACAAGTCTTGTCCACAGAAATAAATCCAAACCCCCAGAGTTGCAGGAAAGCTGCTCACTGAAAGGTCATTGCCTTTTTTACATAAAATATCCTTCAAAGAGCCTCGAATTTCCATTATTAGAGAACTTCATATGAGTTAAAGCATTATCTGCTTAAGATCCTATGAAAATAGATATTTGAGATAATAGACTTAGTTTATTCCTTATATATGCTTACTGTTTTTAATGTTGCAAACAGGGAAAGCTACATGAAATATTGTGAGGGATCAGTCCTTCTGATACCTGGATTTCAATCACCTAGACAGAGTGTATGCCCAAGTGGGCTTCTAACCCTCATGCAGGAACAACTACATTGGATGCTTGTTTCTCTTGAAACAACCTTTTTTCAATAAAAAATGAATAGTTTTAAACGCTTATTTATATACCAGTCAAGACTTGTGTACAAAGAATTCAGAATGACTGTAATTGTGCCCTGGTCTTTTCACTCTTCCAGATGGAATAGTCAGGGGATCTGTGAAGTAGGAAGATTTAGTGAAGGATTTTGCCATGCAGTAGTTAAAAGTTGGCTTTTAAATGTGAATAAATTCTTCCAGTAGATGATTAAAAATAAGCAGAAAAGTCTTAGTATACTCCATTCTGTCAGCTCTGCAAAATAGCACACCATTTTTCTTGTAGTCTAAAAGAAAAAAAACTGGGTCATTCTTAAAGAATATATACTTGGAAAAAGTTTCTCAAGGTAGAAATTTAGTAAACTTTAGCTCAAAATATTTATATACATACTGCAGCTATACCTAGCCTCAAAGCTTAGCATTAAAGATTATAGCCCATTTAATAGTAATCTCTTTGGAAATGTCTTGAGGACATTTTTGCTGCTGACTGACTTTTTTCCTCTGTGTAGATTACAAAATTTTATTATGTCTGCAACTAGGTTAAGTTCAGAATACAAGGTGCATAAATTATTTATTCGGCGCCCTTCAACCAGCAATATTTGGAGTAGCCTATAGTCCTTATAATACAACCTCAGAATCAGAGGTTATGGTAAGAAGTATCCTGGTGACTATCATTATGATCCATGAATAATAACTCTTGCCTGATTTTCTATCTCCCTTGTTCTATGGGGTTTTTCTACCAATCTCCATTTCCAATGATCTCAACCATCACAGAAGGCCTCTAAGGGCATGTTAGCTTGACTAGCCAACCGTTTGGTTGGAAACTGAACCAACTTTTCCCAGCTTGGTTGGAATTACTGAGAAGTCTTTACAAACAAAGAAAGGAAAATGTGACATCTCTTCTTGTATTAGCCACTTTCTTTGCCCAACATGTGCTCCCTCTTTTTCTCTCGTTATATCCTGCACTTAATTTCAAAGGTGGACGTGCACCCGGCATGGATAAACCATCTTAGAGGCCTCAGCAGTTGTTTCAGGAAGAGACACAGAATCCAAGCTACATCACACAAATGCTTCCTGGGGTTTTACATCTACAGTTTGTGAGGAAAAACAACAACAACAACAACAACACTTCTCATCTCTGGGAACAGCAGCACTGGGGTGGGAGACCAGTGCTGCGGGACGTCACGCTCTCCACTCTGCGTGGCAGAAGAGGGAAGAAAACCCCTCCATAGGACGAGAGTATAAAGCCAAGCACAAGATGCAAAGAGAGAATTCTGATTTGTTTCGGGCCCGAGGCCAGGTCTTCTGCCACCTTTTTGTGAGCCAATATATTCAAATTTTAACTTAAATTTGTTTGAGATGACTTCTGTCATTTGCAACCAAGAATTTTGACAAATATACATGCACTCCCAAAGTAACGGGAAACCACCAAATAGAAAAGACTACAGAGCATAATTTTTTTATCTGAGAATAACAAAAGTATGCCTATGTATTAACTTGAAGACTATAGTTGCCAGATTCACAAGTTGTTGGGTTTTTTAAAAAAAATCTCTAATTCACCCAGACCAGGATATTTAATCAGACCACTCAGTATTTGCTCTAAAACTAAGTTAGTCCACCACTTCCAGTGAGTGGACAGAGAGGTTCCAACTACTTTGTAGATTTTTTAATTCTTTCATCCTTCCACTTATTCTGCAAACAATGACCATGCTCTATGTTCTAGGCACTATCATTGCAAATAAGAAGCCAAAAAACAGTCCACTCTAGGAGCTCAGCGTGTAGCAAAGGACTAACACCCCTGGAGGGTGAGGAAAACTCAGAGCAGAACCAGCCAGTACTCCAGAAGGGTGCGGAAGCCCAGAAAGACTTTGCCTAGAAGGTAAATGAGTGGGAAACTTCCTGCAGTGCCTTTCCTAGCTGTCAATTTCTCACCTTTCTCACATCTGCGTTTGGAAGTGGAGACACTTAGAACGTTGAAAGATGGTTTCAGTGCCAGTAAGTGGACTTAAATTTTGGACTTAGAAAGTGTACACAAACAGGTGATACGGACTGCAAAGCTCAAACACAGATATTATGCTATAAAAATTGGAATCAGATGAAACAATATGAAAAGCAAGATGAGTAGGAATAAAAGATCTGTTTTGTGTTTTTGTGTGAGTTTGAATTTTTTGTCCCAAGACCACTTTTTAAACATGAATAATTCTCAAGGCCTTGCATGGGTCCAGGAGTGTTGCCAGCATTTGGGAGCATGAAACTGTGAATCTCTTCACTGCTGTGATTTAATCATTTTGGTCTTGAAATTAACTGTCCACAGACTGTTCATGTTGGTAACTAGTAACTCATATTAGTTGGTCAGGAAAGGCAGGTTTTCCGATGATTGTATTTTTTTCAAGTGCTACCTCCTCCCAAGGAAATAATTATTCATATGCTATCAAAATAATACTCTAATTGTTGGGAGTTTCAGAACTTGTATTTTGATCATTTCTTTTCAACCCAGAAAGCTATATATACATTTTATGTAGATGGCTTTGCCTTCGATCTCTTTTATTGGATTTCATTTTATCTGGAACTGAATTTAAATAATTTTATTTGAGGACATGGACTATTTCTTAGACCTGCATGTTTATAAAACAAAGTCTAGTGGTAAAAGAGACTTGGGTGTCTGCTAATTAAAATTGTCCATATGCTTTAAGACTTTCTTCATTGTCAAAGATAAGGGGATTACTATGGCTTTTTGCATGAGGTCCAGGAGAAACTCTTCCTGCACAAATTTTTTTATGACATCATTCACACGAAGAATGGGAAGAAAGTGGTTAGACTGAAGCCTGAGCCCTAGGAGTGCGCATGTGTTTATGGTGAAAGATAACAAAAGAAGTCCAGAGGCTGTGATCAGCTATCTCTAAAACAGAAACTCTTTCCCATACCAAACACTGGCTAACGCCAACACCCGACTTATCAATTGATTTTTGTGGTACAACCTATATTTTTGTAAAGCATTCTGACATAGTGCTGACTGTGTCTGAATTCAGAAGGCATCTTTTAATATATTGTAAATCACACAGATATACCAAATGAACTTGTGCTGGTGGAATGGGTGGTTTTCACAGTCATCCCCACCCAGGCTCATGTTATCTCTCTGCTCTGTGCTAACCACTTATTTTCTGGAACGCCCAGTTCATTAAGTGTTGCGCAAGGTCAACAGCTCTGCCAATAAGTGGTTAAAACCAGAGTGACCTTGCCCTTTTCTTTAATCATAGGATTATATGGCATGTTTGGCAGATTGCTAAACTAAATAATGTCACACAGGCATATTTTTCTAATCGCAAGCTGTCTGGAGACAAATTACTGAAAATATGATTTATTGGGTAATCTTCCATCAAGATTAAGCTGAAACACTCTTAGTAAAGTATTGCAGCCAACTGTGGTTCTAGAAAATCCACCAGTTTTTGTCTCCGCTTGACAATTAGTAAAACCATGACTGTTTTTCTTTAAGATTAATTTTTTTTAAAGTTTAATAACCTCAGGGCTTAATCTGCTCATATTTTGCAGGATAAAAACAGCTTGAAATATTTTAACATAGACTATACCAAGATGTAGTTTCTAACAGGAATAGAAACAATGATTTGGTGTGAATTTGAACCCCCACTTTCAGCCCTCGTTTATTGTCAACGTTTGAGTATTTAAGGTAGCCACACAACATTCAGGCTTCCTTACAACTTTTCACAGTGTTAGTAAACGAGTGTGGAGTCATTTACTGTCAATTAACTTTTGCTATCTTTTTGTGTAGATTAAAAAAATCATTATGCCTCAAGAAGATTCATTTTTTCCAAAGAACATGAAAATACAATCATGAAGGTAGATTAGTCAAAAGAGAAAAGGAGAAAAGCAAATAAATTTTTGGAAGTTCTATTTGCATTGGAGATTCTGGGGACAGCTGAGAAATTGAATGGGATTTTTTTAGTTTCCACAAGGATGCCTTAAATTATCACAAGATTATCGCTTCCACGTGTATGGCTAGTATTCCTGGAATAATATTTTAAGAGATTCATTTCAGAAAACAATAGTGATTTAGTGATTGTGGATTAATGAAAGGCGTCAGGGTCAGAAGTTAGGACATTATTACTCTTCAGTTCTATTATAATAAGCAAACTTTAGGAAATTATTTTATCCTTTTACTCTCTCTTTACTGCCAAAAACCTGTACTGCTTTAAAGGTATTGTAAAACTAAATATTAAGTTGATATTGCTAAATAAAAGCAAAATTAAGTTGGTGGTTCAAAACGTCATGTTCTCGCCCTGGCCAGGTAGTTCATTTGGTTAGAATGCTGCCCTGATTCGCCAAGATTGTGGGTTGGATTCCCAGGCAAGGCCCATAACAAGAATCAACCAATGAACACTTCAATAAGTAGGACAACCAACTGATATCTCTGTCTGTCTCTGTCTCTGTCTCTCTCTCCTACACCTTTAGCTAAAAAAATCAATTAAAAATCATGTTCTTATAAGATCTGTGTAGGTCCCATGAAAACAGTTTACAAATTGTTTCTGGCAGAATTCACTGGTAAAGTCATCTTCCCATTTTTCAAAACCGTATGTAGAAAAGTTGGGCTATCCATTCTTCAGAAAGTAGATGAATGTTGCCATCATGCCAACCAAAGTTAATACTATGTGAGATAAGCATGGCACTTGTCATACTCCTTTCTTTAAAGGACACTGAGCTTAGCTTGGTATCTGGTATGTCCCGCACGATGAGAAGGAATGCCTGATCTCTGGACTAGCACCTCTTCTCTCTCAAGCGCAGTAACGTCGTTGTTCTTGGCTGCCACAAAGTGGCAGTGTGCCCTCTGACTTCTCCATTAGGTAAACCCAACCTTAGCCTTCAGAAAAAACTAGGGCAGAATTACACCTCAAGATCAGGGTTGCCAGATAAAACACGGGAAGCTTGGTTAAATTTGAATTTTAGAAAAACAACAACATACTTATACTAAAAAATTATTCAGTGTTTATCTTCCATTTAAATGTAACTGAGTGTCTTGTGTTTTTATTTGGTGCATCTGTCAACTCCACTTGATAGATTTGACTCTTGTAATCGTGTAACCTCTTTAAATTGAAGTATATTTATCCTTAATGTCTTGGTTAGTTATCTGTGTTTATTGAATTATAGAAAATCTCTAATTAACAAATCTGTATTTCCCCATTCTACTTCACTTCCATTTACACATAATACTAGATTCACATTTTTAGTCTCAGACGGAATGCTGGCTGCATCACAAACATTAAATTAACAAGCATCCATTGATCAGACAACGAATACTTTGGTACTATGTCTTGTGTGCCAAGGACATTAGCAAAGACTCTAAAGAGAAGGCAGGAGTCCACCTGAGTCTTGGTTGGGGTGGGGCAGTAATGGGCAGAATGATGGAACCAGAACCTTTCAGCTGAGTGGGCAGGTATTTTCTGTGGTGACATAAATGATTTATAAAAACCTGAACGACTTAGTCCAAAGAACTAGTTAGAATATTGGAAAATTAACATGATTTATTCTTTCTTCTCGTGCTCAATCTTGGCATATATCATAGCCCCTCAGGAATGAATTAATAGAATTATTTCAAAGAATAAAAATGGCACTGGGCTACATTGAACTATTTTGTTTCATTTTGAACTCACTTAAATATTTTTCTATACCGTCAGTGAAATCACTCCAAGCTTTGTCAAATTTCAGCAAAGCCCAATCTTGCTGTTTATTACATTAACATGTAATTTTACATATTAATCCTCTGTAATTATTTATGTTTAGAATTATATATGCAGTATATAATTTTTCTACATACAATTATGTATATTAATTTTTACACCAACATACTGGGTTTAAAGTACATTTTTCTTTGTCTAAAGTACTCAAAAGGCAGTTTAATTTTAAAGTTTTCTAATTCTATACAAAGTATCCCATAAAACTTTGCCTTCCATCTCTCTCTACCAGAAATTTTTGCATCAAATATATGGTTTGTGAGCTTTCCCTTCTATTTTTAAGGAAATTGAAAATTGCACCCTATATTTGAACTCCTATAAGACCACGTTCATCTATGCTTCTTATTCTCATCAAGTATGTTCTGTGTAGAGGGGCTCTGTATTTTTTATAAACCTACAAGGTAAATAAATTATCTATTTCTTATTATAAAGAAGAAATAGTCAAATAGACCTGTAACTGTTATATTTTGCATAGTGAATCACTAATCAAACCTATTTTGAGTTGCAGATACTGCATAACACAGTTAACTAGAAACAAATGCATTATTAATTTATGTTATAGCTGGAAAGTATG
>VMDR010019978.1:0-17916 GCA_007922815.1 Macrotus californicus | reverse complement strand
AGTCTCAAGGATCTCAACTTTAGATAACAAGTAGTAGGGGGATGTACTGATGCACATACAAGTCAGTAATAAGATAAAGTGTAATTTGTGAATTAGAAATTAGCACATTTCTTTTAAAAGTCAATATGTAAGAATAGTCCTATAGCATTATTAAGTATTAAGCAATGACAAAATACATTCTGGTTTGGGAATTCCTTGATTTCTATGAACATTTCTTCTATAATAAGAAGTTTTTCACAATTTTTACCTTCAGTAGTTGTTGTTCTCATGTTTTGTCCTATTATGTTCCCATTGTTTGGTTTCTAGCAGTCAGTCTCAACAGAGCAATTAACCAAATAGCGCTGATAAGAACACTAACTCAAGAACATTGTCAAAAGAACAAGGAACATTCAGGATTTTTTAAAAAAGGCTGATGTCTCATGAAAACTGTAATTAAAGTATGTGTGATTCTGCTTCTCTGTTTGTTACACAAATCTCCTGGCCTCGAATTAAAGAAAACTTGGGCCCCTACAGCGGACTGCAATGGGAAAGTACTTTTATTCTCTAGTCAGTGATAATAAAGCATAACTCCTTAGGGAGAGACTTCTTCCTTATATTATTTGTACTACCTTCCTTTTCAATGCTGCTAAGTGTGAAATTAGTGTTGTCCCTCAAAGTGCATAAGATTAATTGTCAGTAATTGAACACAGTTTGGGAGCTAATTATATAAAAATTGATATTAAAAGAATACTACTAGATTGATTGAGTTTTACAGTTTGCATTTAGGTTTGAAATTACATGAATTGAAAGGCAGTAGCAAGAAACAATAAAAATCCATTCAAAGCTGCTAAAGCAAATCGAGGTTTACTAGTCCTTTGAAAGAACAAATGAGTCAAATGCTGCAATGTAGGGAAAGCAGTTAAAATGACTCTGAGATTAACCATAGAATTAAAATATCAGATGTTCTTAAAATTGTTTGGATTGACTGCATTTTGGGGAGGTGACCTGGTTTTCCCTATGCGTCTGATTAGTTAAGGCAGAGCCAGGAAACCAAGGCCTTTTTTTGAAAATATAAATTATGATGACTTGTCTGGAGACTGGAAAAAAGTACATACACTTCATTGCCTCCTCTTATTTCCTCTTTATCTATAAATTTTCAGCTAAAGACTTCTGCTTCCTAAAATATGAAGTAGATGCCCTTTTCTCTGTTGCTCCCACTAAGTAAAACTGAAAACCCTGCATGTTACATAAAACAAATATAAAGAAGACTCATCGATGAAAAAAGGGTTCTAGGAAAGTAACCTCACAAGGTGATTTGATCATAAATTCCCAGCTGGGCAAGTGATGGTGGGTTGTTATGCCCCAGGCTTGAAACTTCTTAAGTCAAAAGCTCATCTTTGCCTTAAGCCAGTCCCGTCCATTGTTTCTGTGTGTCTGGGTTAGCACACCTTTGAAATGCCTCTTTTTGGACCTCTCCTTCTAAACCCTTGACATAGGCTGATAAAACCTTAAATTTTCTGAGTGACACAGGAACTTGTAAGCAATCAGTACAAACATGCACATACATGTATATATACATGCATATTTGTTTTTGGAAATAATTAAAATTCAGATTTCCCCGGCAGAAACAAATATCAAAACACAGTTGGGAAAGTTTCTGAAAAACTTTTAGAGAAAAAGGCAATGTTCCAATAATTTTATAATCAATTATGTTATTGTTCATGTGCAATGGTAATAGAAGACATTCTCAGATCCCAAAGGCCACAGAAGATATGTCAGCCAGGTATAATTTCTGAAAGGTTACTAAAAGCTGCTCTTCTACAGGAAAATGGATCAACAATAAATGGTATCACATAGGGATGAGAAGTCAGAACCAAAATCAGCAAAAGGTATAGCAATAAATGGAAAAAAAGAAAAGCAATTGGGCAATGGTTTATATTATCAAAATGGTTTAAAAATAGAGTAAAAAAAATCAGAAAAGTGAAATATTTTAATGATGGTATCTATGAGTCCAGATTAAGTTAGCAAAAACTAGTAAAAAGAGTTTTAGAGAAGAATGCCAAAATATGTTTTCTTATTTTCCCTAAAAGAAATAGCCATCACTCATTATTTTAATTTTGCTAATAAGGTAAATATAGGTTTAGCTTTAGGACTTAGTATATTTTAAAACAAGATGTTTTCTTTACAAGACATTGAAGTATACAGCAGAGCACAGAATACAATGCATATCATAAAGGAGCTTTTGCCAGTAACTGACAATTGAAAAATAAAGAGTAAAGAAGCACAAGAATAGAAAAAAACTAGGAATCATGTAAGTTTAGGTAACGCCAGCTGCTATAAAAATGTCACATGTGGTAGTGCTTTTACACAATAAAAGCCGAGTTTTTGCTCACAGAAGAATCCAAGGTGTGGAGGGTGTGAGGGCTTGCTGTATCGGGTCATTAGGGAATTAGGTGAGAAGGCTCTGCCATGTTCAGTTTCAAATGTCACCCTGGGCATTGACATCCATCCAGAATGCTGAGAGAAGAGTGAGGGTCATGAGGACACACTCATCTTGCTCACACTCATAGCACACATGGCTTTTTATGGGTGACAACTCCACATCATGGGAGAGGGGGACATATTTTCAGCGAACGCCCAGCCATGGATGTAAATGATTCCATTTAATTCAAAAGCAAAAATTTCCAAGTTGGATTAAAAAAAAAACCCATAATTGTCTGATTATAAAAGATATGGTTTAAACAAAACAATACAGATAGGACCAACAAAAGTCAAAGGGACTTACGTAAAACAAACTCAGGCAGGTAGAGAGGAAGATGGCAGTGTTAACTTCAAACAAAGTAGAATTTACAAGATTCACTTAAAAGTGGAGATGCTATTTTATTCCATTTTTCCTATAAAAGAGAAATAAAATGACCCAAATTCAAATGAGGGTGTAGTTGTGTAACCAGGCAGCCCGGGGTTTTGCCACCTGCTGCCATGTATAAGCGTAACGTGAAGATACATGAGGAAGGAAAAAGGGTTTTATTACCAGGGTACCCAATACGGGGGAGCTGGGTGCGTCCCTGCTCCAAGCCACGTCTTTCGCAAAGCACAGAAATTCCCTTGTTCCAGAAAGACTGAAAACCAAACCCATGCCCAGAAGTTCCCCATCTGTCCTTTTTGGAGTCAAGATGGCTATAAAAACAGGTCTCCACCCAAACAGGTCTCCATCCTCAGTGTCTCTCTCTCTCTCTCTCTCTCTCTCTCTCTCTCTCTCTCTGTCTCTCTCTCGTTCCCTCCCTCCCCCTCTCTCTTGCACACTTGTGAGTTCTGGCATCGCCATCACCTCATCCAGCTTTGTCTCTCTCTCCCAGGGTCTCTTCCTGGCGTGCACTGCCAGATCACTCCAGATGGTCATGCAGAGGAAGCTCCATCCATGGGCTCCCAGTACCTGAGGATGCCTGCACCCATGGGGCCGAGGAACTTTCCTGGCTTGCGTGTCTCTCAGGGTGAGAGAGTGGAAGCAGTCGAGGCCCATGTGGTGTGGTGTGCTGTGCAGTGTTGTAACGTCCCCTGAGCTGGCATCTGGTGAGGCATGTCCCAGCAGGGAACTCCACCCCTGCAAGTGCTCCCGTCCACCTGTGCGAGGCGAAGAAGAGCCCGGAGCGGCCTGGTGTCTGCTGGCCCCTCAAGCACTCTGCACCACGCCCTGGCTGGGGACCAGGGGCGAAGAGGAGAGGACAGAACACATGTTTTCTGGTACATTCCGTTTTAAAGACTCGACCCAGAAATCATGCTCAGTGGTACATCCAGAGTTTCAACCCATGCACGCCAATGTCTGCCATCTTTGTCACCTCCCCGGTGTCTTTGCCCCTCTTCTGGCCACCATTTTGCTGAAGGGGGCAAAGTTTTCCATCCGCGCACAGCAGCACTGCGTCTGTTTGCCTGGGGCAAGGCATCATCTTGTCACGGGTGTTTTGTGATCTTCCCAGCCCATGCATGCTCTTTGCAGCCTGTGTCATGAGCTGCACTCATGGTTTACTTTCCCCAGGAACATGGAAGCATGCCACAGCTCTGGCTCTGATCTGGGCTGCCTTCGGCACTTCCCATCTCCTCTCGGGGAAGCAGGCTTTTTCGTTAGCTGCTGCTTCAATCTGCGCCTTGGGGTTACTCTCTGCCCTCTCCCTTCTCCCAGGGCAGGGCGTCTTATCGCGCCAGATTGGGGTTCTTCCATTTTCTCCCCAGCGATCTGGCCTGGCCCAGCCTGTTACAGTCGGGCCCCCCTTTTCTGACAGGATTCTGCTTCTCAGCTGAACGAGGGCAGGTACTCCTCTCTGATTATCTTGCTAATAATTTGTTGGTACCATCTCACACTCCTGAAGCTAGTCAAACTCCTATTTTCTGTCACAACATGTACCCAGCTCTCATCTCAAGCTGTTTGGTCTATTGTACCCCCCTCTTGCCCATACCCATTCCCTCCATCACCCCTGGCTTCCCCTTTGACTAGCTGGCACCGAGCCATTTCTGTTCTAGCAACCTTGCCCTCTACCAGGGATTTTGGCAATGTCATTATTGTCCCATCAAGTGATCTTCTTGGCCTTTAGCTAATAATTGCATTCTTCCCCAGCATCCCGTGGACTGGCCCTACAGATGGATTGGGATGGCCAGTCATCACATGGGAACTGACATGAAGGGCCAAATAACTGAGTCAGAATAAAAAACACGTAAGGGAGAAACCATTACAGAACCAAAAAAAAAGATGAATAGGAACACCATTATGATATTTTAACACAGTGCTATCAATCTAGGACAGGGAAACTTGGCTAAATTAAATAAAATCTCAGAGAATCAAAATTAAAATTAATAGCTTAGAATTCCAATATATTGAAAATTATACAACTCAAATGTAATATAACTTAAAATTCTTAGGATCCTTCAGAATAATACAGAGGCAAGAGTATTTTTTTTTAATTCTTAGGATAAAAAGTGTAATTTGAATTACTACACATGAAAAAAACTCTATACTAATTAAAACTGTAAAGTTCTGGTGTAAAAAGAGATAGGATGCTCAGAAAGAATGTGATGGAACAGGAAGAAAAACTGCAAGTAGAGTGTACTATGTATAATAAATGAACAACATATCATAAGGCCTTCATAATTCAGTGGGGAAGAAAAGGCTTACCAATGACCAGTTTGGGATAATTGGTTGGTAATTTAGGAGTAGAATCAATTTTGACTTTCACTTTATACCATATACCAGTGTTGTTGTTTTTTTTACTTCTCAAAAACTGAGGACATTCTCTCAAATATAGGACCAGGAATAAAGAAAAGCAGGAGAGAGAGATGGGACTAAGTGAATTGACCCCTTTCCAATACCAATTTACTTAACCCATTTCACTTTGTTATTCTTATAAATTTAATTTACATGTAAGATCTTCCTTGAAGAAAGAGTTTTTTACCAAAGGAAGTAATTTTGTTTTGTTTCTGTCTGGGTAGAAGATGTGAGTAAATTAAAACAAAATATAGAAACAACTAGGTACCCGAATATGACAGTGAGAAGAGTAAAATAGTGCTCCCAGAATAGCCCTCGCTATTTTGCATGTACTTCTGAAACATCCATGAAGACGCACTGAGGATGCTTTAAATCGCATTCAACCCTACCTACCCTTGCAGAGTTTGCCCTTGCGAGTGAAGTGTGCTGGATTTTCTTCTTATGTTTGGTAGTCAGTGAAACTTGTTCCTAAAAGAAATAATACCTTGGATAGGTTTCAAAAAATGAAAAAGAGCTAAACCAAGTAAGAAAAGTTAGATTCAGGTCACAAAGAGCATGAGCAAGCGTGTAAAGCAAGTGTGCAAAGTCCAGGTCGTCACCTGTGTTTCTGACTGACTGGCTATGAATTGAGGGTTCCCCTGACACCCTCTTCAGGTTCAATCATTTCCAAGAATGGCTCCCAGAACTCACTTACTTACTAGATTACCAGTTGATTATGATTACCAGTTTATTAGTATTACAATTTAGGAACAGTCAGATTGAAGAGAAACATAGGGTAAAGGTATGTGGGAAGGGTGATGGAACTTCCTAACCCCTTCCAGGTGTGCCATCTTCCCACCTTCTGTGTATGTTCACAACCTGGAGACTCTCCAGATTCCTTTAGTTGTTTGTTTGTTTTTTTAATGGAAGCTTTATTATGTGGGCGTGACTGATTACATCATTGGCTGCTGGCGATGAGCTCAACCTCCAGTTCTCCTCTCCTGGAGGTTAATAGGTAAGGCTAAAAGTTTCAACCCTCAGATAACATTGTTTGTTCCTTTGGCAACCAGATGTCCATTCTTAGGGACTTCCCAAAAGTCACCTCATTAACATAAAGTCAAGGATAGTTTAAAGGGGTTTGTTACGAATGACAAAAGACTTTCTTTGCTTTTATCACGTAGGTTTATCCAATGGTTTTAGGAGCTCTGCCAGACAAAATATGTATTTCTTATTATAAATTACAATTTCACACTATAGATATGGTAGAAATAAATGGGGAATGGAGGGACAGGTGGAAGATGATGAGTTCAATTTAGGATATTTACATATATGATTATTATAGGATATCTGAAGGCATATATCTAGTAGGCAGTTGGATATATAAAGATAAGGGGGAGAGAAAAGGTTAGGGCTGAAGGAGCATTTTAAAAAGTCATTAGCATTATATGTGGGAGTTAAAACCACTGAAAATTAGGCAATTGTGCAAGAGAATATGTAAAAGAAAAAAACAGTGAGTAAAATATGAAACTTTATGGGACACCAATATGAAAGAGGCAGGCAAGGAGAAAGAATCTACAAAAAATGAAGAAAGGATGGACAGAAGTAGGAGAGAAGAATGAAGTAACAGTAAAATGTCAACCAGTGAAGTGGAGAGTTTCAAGAAAATATCAATAGTGTTAAATGGAATAGAGCGATCTATTAAACTAGGGATCAAAATATGACCTTTGGACTTAGTTACCTGAAAGTCATTGGTAAATGTTCCCCCCAACTCTAGTCTCTGTAGAACCTATTATACGAAATTTGAGTGTTGGAGAGTTATAGGAAGCAAGAGTGGCCTCCTCTTTAAAGACAGCTGATTAAACAATAAAGGGAAGTGTTAGGGGCAAGCAGCAGAGAGTATAGAGGGTGTGTGTGTGTAGAGGAATGGCTATCTTATTGCTTTAAGACTTGGAGACACTTGAACATATTCACAGGGTAAGAAAAGCAAACAAGAGAAAGTGAAACATGAAAATAACAAAGACAGTGAGTCTCGAGGTAGACCTCAGGCACTGGGATTTAAAGCACTGGAAGTGGGGGTCTTACATGAAAGAAGTATGAACGCAGGTATAGATAAACTAGTTGGGGGAGGATGGGGGGTGGATAGGAGGGGAGACAGAGTAAGCTGAGGTCCCAAACCTCATACCTTAATTTTTTTGTGAAGTAGCAGGCAAGTTCATTTGGGTAAGGAAGTTGAAGATGGTAAGATATTGAAGTGTCACTGAATCCACAGGGTGGAATTTTAGGATTGTGTGATGGCATTGAGGCCCCGAGATTGGAAACAATAAAGTATAATATTGCCGATCTGGATGGTCCTGAGGTTTTTCTCTAGCTATTCTCAGCACCCCAAGTGTAACAGAGAAGTGGTCTGTCAGTGGCCGGGATGAGCTGTTGCTGAGTGGGTGTGCTGGAGGAGTAGTGACTGAGGAACTTGGAGAGAACACAGTTGATGTAATGAACCACGCCCGGTATGTAAATGAGGCCGAGGGGGCGTTGCTAGTAGATTAGGGAGAAATTGATCAGTCAGGGGATTTTTATTCAATAGAAAGCAGGTACAGTAAAAGTGGGCCTTTACCTACAATGGATTTGAGTTACTATTATAAGAAAAAATTACTCATGGAGTTTGGTTAAAGAACCAAAGAATCTAAAGGTGTTTGTAGTAAAAACAAAACAAAACAAAACAAAAAAATCCCAAAAGCAAGCAAACAAAAAAAACCCTTTGTGCCCTGAAAGAGAAAAAAACTTTTTAGGGGGGAAAATGCTTATCCATCATTTTGTGTACTAGCATTAGCATTTGCTAGTTCAAATCTAATAAAGTCTTCTGCATGAATGCATCATTAATAAAATCTTCAAAATGGCTTCTTTCAACATTTTCTGTTTGATTTTTCATGATTTAATTGGAAAGATGTTTTAAAAGGCTGGTTTTACTATGGTGGTATCACATCTGCATTTTCAGCAGTATGCAGTTTAATCACAATGGGCTGTAAAGTGAAACTCCCAGTACTTACTGTACTATCTAGTAGATCCCACACATTTCATGTTTTTAGTGCCCCTGAGTCATCATCTTATATTTGTTCATCAACATTTTAACTGCCCCTCTTAAAAAATGTAATTCGATAGTTAATTTTCTAACCTTGTTATTCTTTTATTTCTTTTCAAAGTAATTACATTTCATATGTCTTTGATATGCTTCATCTTACACCTGAACACTGTTCTCTTGCAAGTAAAGTTGTTTTGTTCTTTTTATCTTACTTTTGCAATTTTTGTTTAGAGACTCAATAAACTTCTAAGAGTTATGTTTCATGATCATTAGTAAAAATAAATTAGCAATTTTATGCCACATCATTGGATAGTTTTAGAATATATATAAACACTATGGTGGTAGTATTGCAATTGGTAGCATGAGATTAAAGAAATAGTATATATGTTACATGTTGGTTATTTTGAAAGCGGAAAAACGTTCTTTCATTATTTCTGAAGAAATGATTTCTTTTCTAATAAAGAATAATTCTTAGATTTTTTAATACTCAAAGAATGGTGAAAACAATTTGTAGGTTAAGTGCTGGTTTGAGAGTTTTTCATTCATGGTTGCTTGTTCAGAACATAATCAAACATGTATAAAATGGGTCATAAACCTGTTGGTAAAGAACTAAGTCTATTTCTTGTCCACCTGCCCCCACCCCGATTCCTCCCTCCTTGTCCTTTCTTCCTCTCTCTCTCTCCCCCTTCTGTTACATTTCAGAGAAAAGGAGGGCACAGGTTATTCAGATAAGCATGTGTTGTTAATTACTGTAAGGACCTTTGAAAGCAGGACCCTATTCTTAGCATCCTCCACCACTCCTAGGACAGTACCTTAATTGTTGCCCACATTATGCAGAGTAGCAGCTGGAGCATGGGTTCTGAAGTCCAGCTGCCTTGATTTCAGCCCTAGGCCTGTCTCACTAGATATGTAACTTTGGGCCACTGAACCATCCTTTATGATGAAATGTAGTATTATTTCATGTATACGGTTGTATGATTTTAAATACTACATTTAAAGCATTTAGACCTATTTTTGACACATAGTAAGAATTTAATCATTGTTTCTAAAATTATTATTATTTCTCTGTTTAATTTTGCTGGAAATGTAAATTGCTTTTCTTTTAAAAAAATTTACTCAACTAGCTATCTTTTAAGATGTTTATTTGTTAATTTGTTCTTTCATTCAACAAGTATTATTTGAGCACTGCCATGACTCCAGAGCTGTGCTAGATTTTGGAGACTCGAGAGTAAACAACAAAAAAAACACATGGCCCTATTCTCAGACTTAAGAGTCAACAAGGGCCTTCCCAACTGAACAAAATTGATCACCATACAGTGTTATTAAGTGTTATGACAGGAGTGGTGGGAGGTGTATGAAGCCAGAGGTGTATACCCAACTCAGGTTGGGAAAGCACCTGGTGAGGAGCCCCAGCAGGTGACAGTCACATCAACTTATTGGAGAATACCATGGCTTGCCACCCTCCAACTCCTACAGCCTCCTTCCCTCATGTTCGTAGGTGTCTGCAGACTCACAAATTGAGTGTATTTGATCCCATATGATGGGGTTTCAGGGATCTATACATTTAGAAAGCACTCCAGTTGATTTTGATGCAAGAGTCTGAAGACATTTGCAATAAGTCTTACACAGAAAGGGCAAGATAAATGCTGGAATAAAATTTCAGTGCTGCTATAGCATATCCAAATTGAAAACAAATTGGTGTATCACTCCAAAAGAGCATTAAGGAAGAAGATCTTTCAAAGACAGCTCTATCCTAGATAGAACAACTAATCAGACATTGAGTTCTGCTCAATAGTATCCACAAACCATGCCAGAAAGACCCAAGTATCCTATTTTTTAAAAACTTCCAGATAATAAAGTTCTATAGCATTCCTTGATAATCCTTCCCAATGATTACAATGTTAATTATCATTGTATTCTTGGGTAGAATCAGGAACTTGATCTCTCTTGTTAATATATTTTATTTTCTGCACACTTTTTCACCCTCAACTGCTCCTCTAATTTTTTTCTTTCAACATCTTATTTCCGCTCTCTTATTCTACCCCTTTTCTAAACTCTGTATCTGGAAATTATTTGGAAATTCTTATTATTAAAATAATGCAACAATGATAAGGTTTAAAGAATAATTCATCTTAAGGACTGTACTCGATAGTGAAGAAAACCTTAAAGAAATACAAATTAAACTTTGGATTTTAGAAATAACTAATGAGGTACAGTTAATTTGGGAGAATCGCTTTGTTTCATTTATTTATTTACCCTTAAAATATACTGCTGTGGATGTTATGACCAGCAGCCAAAGGGACTTTTGGGGTGTTTAACAGCTAGGATAATTGTTTTTGTAGCCTTCATCACTGTACATGTGCTGTCCTAGTTTGAGTGAGTATCATCTGCTGGGAACTCTGTGCTCTGATCGCTTCTGAGGTACAGGGGAGCACAATGAGATTGTCCACAATGGTTTTGAAAGCCAATTGTTACTCTTTATCCAGGGCACAATAATAATAATAATAATACTTGTCACCACTTAAATAGTGCCTTTCATCCTCAGACCTCAAGGCACTCCAGCATTGTTACTTCACATTATTTCAGTGAATTTTTTTTTTGGAAGACAGGGCAAATTGAGAGACACATAATACATGGTTAGCCGTGCTAATTTTGTTTTCTTTAACAAATGTAAAGTAAATAGCCTCCTAAAAAGCCACATAATTTCTTGAAGATAAACCCTTTCTAAAATAGGCTATTCTAAACAGATGTGTTTTGCCTCATATCAATGTTATTTTTAAAAATTTTATTCACACAGACATAAATCCTAGATTTGATTAACTGATACTGATTTTGGGGGGGCTTCTATTTTGTCAGAAAAATAGAAACAAGCAAATTGCTTGCACACAGAAAATGGTTTTAATGAACAGTAAAACTACAGATTTTTAGAGCCTTGCTGCCTTCTAAATTTTATGAGTAAATTTTGTGGAAAACTGTGTAAATAAAGCATAATTATTTTAAAAATAGAAGTCATTGTTATTAGTCATCTAACTGTCTTGGATATACAAAGCAACCTGCTGTAGAGACAAAGGACTGAAAAAAGTTACCTGTAGAGAGTTTTTGCTGTTGAAAGAATAAAAACTACAGCAATGGGGTGAACTTTTGGTTCACAGATGCAAATACTGAATGCTAAACCTGGCTGAGGGAAAATCAGTTTAGCCTGATAACCGGATTACTTAGAACAAAAACAGAGAAAATTAAGAACTGAAGAGCAGAAAATTAAGGTGAAATACAATTTAAAGAGTAAGTAAATGATGTAGGCTTTCATTTTCTTCCCCCCACAGTGTCCAGCTAATTAAAATTACAATCAAAATGAAAGAGCCTAAACTTGTAAATATATTTAGCTAATGATTTTGTCTTTTTAATCATCTTCACATTCAACGTCTTCTTTTATTCATTTAGGTCTTTACAATAAAATGAAATTGTTTTTCCTTGTAAAAACCTTCCTTTTAATTTTCCTTATCTGCTTCTTTTTATATTATATATTCTTTTTTTTTGCCTCTCTCTATGCCATATTTTTTTCAGCTTTTTCTTTTACTTTGAACATACTTTACAGAAGGCAACAATTATATAGGTGTAGAGTTGTATTATTTTATTGAAGTATTTAACTGCTGATCCAAATACAACTCTTCTAGGCTCCCTCACACACAAAAGGCATAACTACTTGTTATATAATATAAGAAGGGGGACTTCCCCAAAACCCTGGATTTATTTATAAAAAATTGTGTTTTTATTCTTACATGTTATACTTCAGTCACCTTCAAAGTACTCTCCGTTTGATGCATACACCTATTGAAACACCTATTGAGATGTTTTTCCCACTACTCAAAACAGTTTTTTAAATGTATTTTATTGATTATGCTATTACAGTTGTCCCCATTTTCCCCCTTTGCCACCCTCCACCTGGTACCCCCCATTCCCTTGGCAATCTTCCCCTTACTTCATGTCCATGGGTCATACATATAAGTTCTTTGGCTGCTCCATTTCCTATACTGTTTGAACCCAATCATTTTGATGCCTTTTAGTGCTTCTGCCATTTTTCCCCCCACCTCTTCCATGTCAGTAAAACATTTCTTCTGAGGAATTTTTTCATCCAGGAAAACAAAAAAAGTTGCTTAGGGTAAGATCAGGTGAATACAGAGGGTGGGGCACAGGAATAATACATTTTTGGTCAAAAACTGCTGAACACTCATTGTAGTGTGGGCAGGTATGCTTGTAAACCACTCATCATGAAGTGGGCAAATGCATTGAAAGAGTCTTCAAAAAAAATTTCACATGAAGCCGAACACAATCTCTTACAATACCACCAACTGGTACACTGATACAGATAGGTTTCTAGAATACTCACCTAGTGGGGGAAGCCTGTACTACAAGGGGCCCACCCTCCAGAAGATAATTCCAGTTGTTTTTTGGGGTACCCCTTTGTATACCTTATAAAATTATACTTTTAAAAACTAAGTGGATTCAATTTCTTAATAGAAATATTTCTGCATTGCCTTTATCATCAGGAATAATTTTTATATTCCCAAACAAAATCACAGCTAAAGACACTGCTAATACATTGAAATTTTGCTATACATCTGTGTTTACAAATGTATTATGCTTCAAACTTTTCTGAAATAACCTAGGAAATGAAAAGGCACCTAAGAAGCATGAAAACCAAAATGATGGAGTCCTTTAAGTAACCAGGTTCAATACACATTGATTGGGCACCACCATTCATACATGTTGCTGAGAACTTGGTCCTGAGCCTAGAGGTCAGATCTGGACTTCATATAGCATTCCATCTCTCTCTCTTGATCACTTTCTGCTCTAGTTGCTTAGGTGCTTATTTTTACTTTCTGGCTTGCTAGCCTATAAATAGAAGTTAAACGGTAGCTACTAAAAGTGTGGGCAGCAGCATTTCCATAGCCTGGGAGCGAGTTGAAAATGTGGAATCTCAGGCAATAAATCAGATGTGCTGAATTAGATATACTTCATCTTAACAAGAACCCTAGGTAATTAATATGCACATTAAAAGTTGAGAAGTAGTCTTTGAGGCAATCACCTCTAAGCACTCTAGATATATGACTACTCCTTTTTCGGCCCCTTTGTACTCCTTCAAGCCCCACCCACGAATGGAGAACAGATAATATGTAAGGTAGGAAAGGAAGGGATTGGCTTTCATCCCTGGTTAGCATAGGACCTAGCCTAGAATGTCATTGCCTATGACCTGGATCTCTTCCTGATAAGTTGGCTACGATGCCCAAAGCATGCAGCCTGACTTAGGTTGTGGGAATGGTGTACCAACTAAGGCCAGCTTGTGACTATCAATGCCTACCTCCTAGATAAGGGACCAGCATGGGCCAGCTTCACTCAAGACCAAGCACAAGGACTATGTGGGTATGTATTTAGGGGTAGGGGTGGTCTACTTGTACATCCTACATCCAATATGTAGGATGCATATAGAATGGATTCTCCCAGCAGGCATGGGAACCTCTGTATTTATGAAATCCAAGTGCACTGCCAGGAAACATTTTGTTCTGTTGACAAGGGGGAATCTAGTACTATCTCCTAAGAACTCTCCTACATTCATCTAGTCCATAAATATGACTGCTGCTAACTGGTTTTCCTCCTACCTCTCTGATGACTTATTTTCATTATTTTTGATGCCCTCTTTTTCTCTATCCAGCCTTGAAATGTTTGAGTTTCTCAAGGCAACCTCTTCTTTTCTTACTCAATTGTCTAGACTCCATTCTCCATCCATAGCTTAAATTACCACATAGGTACAAACTACTCCCATTTCTATCTCCAGCCCATAAACCCATGCTTTAAACCTCCATGCTTTAAACCCATACAGCTAGTGTCCATCTTGCATGTCTATATATTCGGTACTGAACTCACTAACCAGTTCTTTTACTGTCCATGAGCCTAGTAAATAACTGTTTCCTGTTATGCTCATCTTACCTCATTACCAATTAATCAGCAAGCCTTATCGATTCTGTTTTCTGCCTTTAGAATCCTTTCATTCTTCCCATCTACATCACCACCCCTCTAGTCCAAACGTCATTATAGCTCACACAGGTCTCTTCAATAGCCTCTCAATTGTCTTTTGCTATCTACTCTAATGTATGAAAAATATGACTTTAAGGCCCTAGGAAAACTCATTTCAATAATCACTAGCAATATCCAACAACCTAGCTAAAAGTTAGTAAAAACTAACTAGGCTCTTAACTAATCCCTGTCTTCATCCTGGCACTTCTATTGTAAACACTGCAGCCACTAAGATTTTATATATCAAGCATGTTATATACTATAGTCAGGGTAATCCCCCATGACCAACCAACCTCCAATTATGTCTAATATGTCAGTCTCCAGCTTAAACTCCTACAAGTTCTTTCTACCACATTTATGATAAAATTAAAATTCCTTACATTGACTTCCAGGGATTTTAAAAACTGTCTTCTGCCTCACACATTAGTGTCATTTTACTCCTCTCTACACTTCTATTCTTTATATTTCAGTTTCTTGAAAGTACCATGCGCCTTCCTACCTCAGATTGGCACTCTGTACCTATTGTCCCCCTATTTTTTCCCTAACTAACTCCTATCCATCCTTCAGATTTGGCACAATCAGTTCCTATGAGAGTTTATATCTCAAATCTCAAACTAGGTCATATCTAGGTTATGTGCTTCCTTATCAACTTCTGCTTCTCTGCTGTAATAGTTACCATATTATACTTTGCTATGTCTGCCCCTCCAGTTAGATGTAAGCTCCACCTTGGCAAGGACTGTATTGATTCTGGTTTACCACTTTAGCTGGAGCAGCACCTTATACAAGTAGGTTCTCAATGAATATTTCTGAATGAAGAAATCAAGTATTGAAGGAATAAATAAGTAGAGTATGCCAGGTGCTGGTGATGTAGCAGAATCTGACAGATAAGACGCTTTGACCTCTATCATCCCACTGGTCATCAAACTTGAATTGGTTGATGTGGCTTAATGACCTTCTCCTACCCCACTGCTCTATGTGAGCCCCACCTAAAGCTATGGACTTCACTGGATTCTGGCATCTGGAGAAAGTAAAAGTGCATGTGTAAGTAAAAGGGCCTGTTTATAAGTCCATGTAATGGCAGACTGTGAAGTGTTGGATAACTTTATCAAGTAGTGTGGTTGGTTAGTACTTTATCAAGTTAGGACAGTAGGCCCAGCTGCCAGTATTCCTTACGAATACTTCATGACTAATTATACCTGACTGATGAATGCCTTTTGCTCCAACTCATCACCTACAAGTTGGAACAGTCAAACTAGGGAATGCTCTAAGCCTGAGTAAGTCCTGTGTAATGAAGTCATGAAGGCCTCAGCAGTGGTCACCTTTATACAGCATTCTTGCCCATGAATGATGGCCTGGGTTGAGTTAGTAGACATTTAGACCTATCTGATCTATCAAACTAACCTATGTTTTAAAAATTCACATTTGTCTGGATCTGGAGGCAGTTCGTCTTGTAAAACAATTTCATCTTCAGCTACAGTTTCGGGCAGGGTGAGAATGGCTGTGGCTTTCTCCTCTACCACAGGGCCAGCCATAGGTACCGCTCAGAACGGATGCTTATGCAAGCCATTCTGTTGTATACATTTCTCAAATATTTATGTTCAAGGTCTCAATATAATATGATTTATAGAAAAGTGGTCTGTTCATTTTTATTTTTTGTATTTCACTTGTAAGTATATATCATTTGTAACATGTGGTTCCTATTTGTATCAGCTTATTTTCAGATTTCAGATAATGTACTTATTTATTCATCTTTTTATTAGTAACTTTATGACTATAACATGACTGAAAACTGATAAAATTGAGGTGAAATTTGTATATATGATATTTATTCAACAAATATTTGAGTTTCTATTATGTTCAAGGGACAAGTAAGTCTAAGTGCCGTAGACATGGCAGAAAATAAAACAAAAAATACCCTGTTTCATGCAGTCTATATACATTCTTGGGGGTGGGGCAGAGGGAAGGCAGACAATAAGCAAAGTAAGTTAAATTTACAGTTATTAGAAGATAATGAGTCTAAGGGGAAAATAAATTTGGCTAAGGGATATAGGATGTGGTTGTGCTAGCCTACAATTTTGAAGAGTTGACTTAGAGGTCTTACTAAAAAAAATAACCTTTGGACAAAGACTTGAACATGGGAGGAGGGGGAGAAGGTATCTGGGCAACAAATATTCCAGGCAGAGGAATAGCCAGTACAAAACCTTGAGACAGGAGCATGCCTGGTGTGTTCAAGAAACAGCAAGACTAATGTGGCTGGAGCAGTGAGTAAAAATAGTAGGGAATCAGATCAGAGAAGAAAAAGAGGTGGCAGGAGAGATCCTGCTGGACCCATTATAAGAGCTTTGGCTTTTACTTCATTGAGATGGAGAGCTGTTGGAGGGATCTGAACAGCATTGGGACATGACGTGATTTTCATTGAAAAAGGATGTCAGTTCTGTGTGGATAATATAGGGGCAAGGGTGGAAGCAGGAATCAGGAGACGGGTTAGAGAAATATTTTGCTAGCTTTCTAACTAGGTTATTGCCTGTCTCCAGGAATAACTCCAAATGAGCTGCATTAAGGTTATTTTTTTTATATGGTGATAGACCTGGTGCCAATGTATTAAATATAAATTAAATCTGTATACATACTCTTTCCTGTATAAAAGTGGTAGCGTTTTCTTGTGGCACCTAAGAAATGTTAGTAACAGATCCTTATCAGATAGAGACGGGGCCCTGCTGGAAAAAGGCATGGTTTGTAGAGGGCAGAAAGGTTCTCCCTTTTCCTCATCATGCTCTTCAGATAAGCTGGAAACCTGTGATATTCGTCCATAAATTTATTAAAGTCATTTCTCTAATTTCTAATATCGTATAACACAGTCAATGCATAATCGGTTGATGTAAGGGGCTAGAAAGGAATATATGTTCCCAGTCATAAGAGACTTATGTATATAGTTAGTTTCATGAGACACAATTGTAATGGTAAAGAATAATTTTTATAAAGGGAATCAGACTTATTACCTGCTGTATGATAGCATACCATGTTTTTGTGATGTGATAGAGTCTGGTTCCTTAAAAGTTTGCACTTAAAAGTTACTGTAATCAGATTGTTTCAGTAAATAATGTTAGCAACTTCATGCCAAACTCTTACATGTAGCAACAGAAATTGACCTTCAGTATAAATATAGATTGCTCTTACAAAATGAAAGACGTATCAGTTAAAGAATGTCTCTTGTAGTAGGTCGGATTGAAAATGTTCCTTGGAATATTTTCTTAAAAGTTAAATAAAAAATGAATGGGATCGATACTAATGGCATAAAGTAGCAACTTGAAGCAAATAATTCTGTGTTGCCAGACTTAAACTTTAAGCCCTAAAATTTGATAGAAAAGTCCATTTTAATTCAAGTCAAACAATAAAAATGCATATAGTTTTGATCAGTGGCCTATATTTATAGTGCTTTGTTAATCTCATTTTAGAATTTGTTACAAAAGAATTACATAATAAACACCAAATTGTCTCATAAAAATCAATGTGCCACATACACATTTCATACACTTATATATGCATAAGTGTGTGT
>VMDR010019977.1:0-17923 GCA_007922815.1 Macrotus californicus | reverse complement strand
CTTTATTTGCCCTTCCATTCTAAATGAAAGCTTGGCTGGATAGAGTAATTTTGGATGTAGGTCCTTGGCTTTCATGACTTGGAATACTTCTTGCCAGCCCCTTCTCGCCTGTAAGGTTTCTTTGGAGAAATCAGCCGACAGTCTGATGGGCACTCCTTTGTAGGTTACTGTCTCCTTTTCTCTTGCTGCTTTTAAGATTTTCTCCTTATCTTTCATCTTGGGTAGTGTAATTATGATGTGCCTTGGTGTGTTCCTCCTTGGGTCCAACTTCTTTGGGACTCGCTGAGCTTTCTGGACCCCCTGGAAGTCTATTTCCTTTGCCAAATTAGGGAAGTTCTCCTTCATTATTTGTTCAAATAAGTTTTCAATTTCTTTCTCTTCCTCTTCTCCTTCTGGCAACGTTGTTGTTTTAATTTGCATTTGTTTGATAAGTAGGCAAGTTGAGCAGCCTTTCATATGTTTAACAGCCGTTTGCTTATTATCTTTTATAAAATACTCAGCTAAAAAGTTCGTTTAGTTTTTCCATGCAATGGCTCTTAGTAGTGTTTAATTGTCTTTAACTCCATTTGAAACAATTTTTTTAGATTGTATTGTGACAGTTGTCATATCAGCATGCATTCAAAAAAACGAATCGGAATTGGTGAATTTTTGTGCAGCCATTTTAATGTTGAAGATGGAAGAAAATATGCCACATTTTCGACGTTTTATGCTTTATTACTTCAAGAAAGGTAAAAACGCAGTTGGAACACAAAAAAAGATTTGTGCAGTGTTTGGAGAAAGTGCTGTGACTGATCGAATGTGTCAGAAGTGGTTTGTGAAGTTTCTTGGTACTATTGACATTTTGGCCAAATAATTTTTTGCTCTGGGGCTGCCTTATGCATCGGAAGATGTTCAGCAGCACCCCGGCCTCTCCCTACTGGAAGCCAATAGCAGGAGAGAGCCGACATACTCAGGGTACCCAAATCAATAAAGTTAGCGGTGAAAATGAGAAATAGGTCTTTTATTTTAAGGAAAAAAATGTAATGGACTTTTTGGCCAACCCAGTACTTTTTACCTTTTTTTCCTTTTGGGTTTTCTGATTTCTTACTGTTTTGTAGGAGTTATTTATACAGTATATTAAGGATATGAGTCTCTGTTGAGTAAATGTATTACAAATATCTTTTGTGGCTTGATTTTTATTTTCTTTTTGGTTCTTTAATTGAAAAGAAGTTCTTAATTGTAATAGCCCAGTTTATCATTTGTTTCACTTCTGATTAGTGCTTTTTGTATCGTTTTATAGTAATTTGCCTACTTCAAGGTCATGTAGATAATCTGCTATCTTGTCTTGTAAATTCTTTGTTGTTTTGCTTTTTGTATTTAGATTTAAAATTCACTTCACGTGAATTGTAGAGTGTGATGTGAGTTGGGGGAGGGGTCACTTTTTCTTTTCTCCATATGGGTAGCTAATTAACCCAACTTATCTATCAAAAAGACATCCTTTACTCAGTGCAATGCAGTGTCTGTCACCCTTGTTACAGATCAAGTATCTGTGTGGGAATTTGTTTCTCACCTCTCTATTCTGATCCTTTGGTTTCTTTTGTATACCTTTGTGTCATTGCTACACTGTATTAATGACTAAGCTTTGCAATGAATTTTACATTGTATGATATAAGTCATTCAGCTTTTGCTGTCTTCAAGACTTCTTCAAGATTTCTTCTTCAAGACTGTACAAGGACTCTATGTACTCACTTTAATGTAAAGGTACCTTTAAGGAAGAACATTTCTTTCACTAGTGGGTAGATTTCTCAGGGTGAATCCAAATATTATAACTGTTCTCTATAGTGCAAACATCTTGGCCTTCCTTGGGGCCTTTAGTTTATTTCTTTATTCAGACTGTGTTCAGTCTGTCTAGCCCAGTATAAGGACTTCTACTTTTACTAGACTCACAACATGACATTTTTTTTATCAAGGGTGATGGAGCTGCTGTGTGGCTTCATCATTATTCACTGGGGTCATGTTCTTTCTCACTTTAGCATTTCCTCTAACAAGAGTGGGGGCTGGGCTATGAATGCAGCAGGGTTCTACCAAGTGCCCTTCCCCTACCTCATTTTTGGCCAGTATTGCCCTGCACCACCCAGATCTGGATGGTTGGACACCAGAATTCCTTCTGATTTTATATCTTCACTACCTGTAGCTTATTACAATGATTGCACAGGCTCCCCTGGGTTGACTTGTTTTGTGGTCTGCAGCTTTTGTGGAAATAGACCATGTATTGTGGCTCGATGTGAGGGCTATAGTCAGGTAAGAAGGTGGTAATGCAAGCTGGTTTTGCCCTTTTGTTAACAGTATTTTAATCCTATCATATTAATTTTTTACTCATGTATATCTTAATGAGGATATTGGGTAGCAGTTCATTTAGGTGAAGTAGGAATATTAAGCACAAGCAGAACTGTAGACCTATGCATCCACCCCCAGGCATATACATATATACATGTGCAAGTAAATGCGCACACACTCCTGTGTGATTGTTACCTTGGGCACTGGGTATGCCTTTTGGACACTTTACATATGTGGCAATGAAACTGATGGAAGACCAGCATCCTCTGCACATTGTACATGTGTGATTAGATATGTGTCTTTAGATAAGGTTCCTTAGCTCACTTCCCCAGTCCACTTTGCAGCCCATGCCATCTGGAAGTGTCTCATCGCATGTGTCTGTCTTCAGCTGATCCACATGGGTTAAAGTGGATGAAAGGAAGAAAATTCACACTTGAGGGCACAGATAGGGCTTTAATTATTTAAATTAGCCCAGTATCTGGCACATGATTCTACTCTGCTACAATAAATGAACGAAAGTATCTCTTATGTGCTAATTAACATAAACCAATTTGGCTGTTCTTTAAAAAGTGTTCTAAAGAACATTACTGATTTGTCCAAACACACGAGAGGACTCTGCCTAAGCAGTTCCCCCCAAACCTCTCTCAGCGGCTCAGACCTTGGATGCCCAATATTGACAGCCACCAAGTATCGATAAGATAACATGTGGCAATAGTTTAACATGTTCGAGTAGGAGGTTGTGAACCTGGTCATTTGGCTCTTCTTAGTTAACTCCTGTCAGAGCATCACATAAATACTTTTTTTATTTTAAACCAAGTAATGCATGAGTTTCCCCTTAATTTTAAACCAGTACATCTACTTTCAATTAGAGAGGCAGAACGCATTTGTTGGAACCGGCAAAGCGAATGTCTAATGAAGTCTGAAGTGATCTAGTGAGGGTATGAGGGATGCTATCGCTTTTCCTTCTCACGCTCACCCCACCGAAGCAAGAATTTCAGTTCCAGGCTTACTTAACTCTTGCTTTTGCAGACGTGTACAGTAGTGCTTTCTTAGTATTTGGCAAAGCAACCATTTTGCTTATCTAAGTCATGTGTATCAAAGCCAAAAATCTTATTGTTTCTAAGAAGCCATACTCGCATTCTCCCCCATATTGTTGTGCCTTTAATCAGTTACACTTCCAATGTAATTGTGCTTTTAAATAGTGTATTGTTACATACTCATGATCGTCGTGAACACGCATGTGTGTATGCGAACAAGTATCAGCAAGCAAGTGTACTTTAAAAAATAACGACTCTTTTTGTGTCCTGTTATATAAGGACACCTGTCTTTTAAGGGATAAAAAAGTATGTTATTAAAAGCTGTGATTACTAATTTTGGCTGGTTATGTTATAAACTTATACTTTGAACGCATTTATTTCATGTTTCTTAAAGTGAATTTGCTAAGACAATGCCTTTAAGTTGTTGCCACCACTAATTTTGTAAGGTGATTATTCACTTTTCTTACAGTTTTGTACTATTTGTTTAAAATGAGAAATGACTTAAAAGAGTGTCATTACTGGCATATATGAAGAAACTTGGTGTCACCGCTGAGACCAACAGAAGCATTAGATTGTGTTGGTAGGCCGTGTGCTTCGTTCGATGGCGTGTGCCTGTGTGGTAAAAAGTGCAATGGTTTTGAGCTAAAAGGAAGGCTGAGGGACAGTAGAGACAGTGGCGCACCTGGGGAGCAGTGAACAGTCAGTGGCTCTGGCAGGAGTGCGGCTACTCAGGTGCTGGTTTTGTGCATTCTCAAAGACTAGCCTCGTCTTCACTCCCGATGTTTTTAAGCCCTTTTTACTGTCTGTTGACAGGCTCTGCCATGGCGGAGTGGGATAGGAGTGTGTAGCTGTTTGGTTATAGTGCCCTGCAGCCGAGCTCTCACTGAAGGTGGGTGTGGAAATACTTTGGATTCAGTTATTCTTAATTGACCTTGGTACTGTGTTCCAGGTTGTAATGGAAAATTTGCTGTTATCAATACTGTCAGAGTTTTAGGGATTTTGGCCTTAACAGGGCCGAATGGTACCCACTTCATATAGTTGATGTGGACATTAATGAGAGAATAGAGAGAGAATGTCTGTAACTTTTGGGATGGTAACATCAGTATATTGTGTCCACTAAATGGTGGTTGTTGAATCTTCCCAGAAAATGCTGGGTCGGGGGAAATGAATAGGCCTTTGGGTAAAGTGCAGCACGTGTTAAGGAGAAATCGTTGATTGTTTAAAGATACAGTAGAGGCTATGACCCTAGGATGAGAAATGGGTTCCCATTATCAGGTACACCAGGGATTTCCCAGAGCAGGGGCCTGGCCTCTGATAGTGACCTAAGATAGCTAGCGGGTCTAGAAGGTGAGTGACGTGGAAGTGTAAGCAAAGGGGTTTCCGATCTTGTTACTCCTGAGAACAAGGAGCACTGATAATTCCCTGATAGTCACAGTATCTTGTTATCTTGACTCCAGGGTGTTTTCAATGTTGAGGGGGCAGCCAGTCCAGTCAGGAAGAGAGAAGGGTAGGGGAAGGAAAGGGGAGAGAAAGGACCTTTGCCCAGTGCTCTGGGCCTGACGCAATGTCAGGTATTTCATATGCTCAAAAGTACAAGGTGTAGGTAGTAGTATTCTAGTTTCACAATTAAAAAATACCCAAAATGTGTTTCCCAAATCACTCAATTTGTCAGTTTATGGGGCTGGATTTTAAAACCACAGTTCGGCTTAATAATTCTCAAAAGACAACTCATGTACTTGATTCCATAAACACCTTTGGCACGAGGATGCATACTATTTAATTTCCTTCTGAGAAAGAACATGTGGAGTTCTGTGCAGCCGCTGTGACTGTTCCCACCACTTCAGCCGGGGCGAGAGGCAGGCCTGCTTCGCTCACTGCTCTGTCCCCTGTGCCTAGCACAGGGCCTGGTCCACAGTGGGGTACAGCAAATATTGTACAATGAATGAATGAAAGTGTAATTGAAGAGCTGACTGACTGTGTGATACTGTTATTATTGTGAGCCTTTTAAACGCTTAATTCTTACAACCATTCATTTGACTCCTGCTTCCTGACTGTATACTTTTTTATTTCTTGTTTACATTTTTTTATTGAAAACATGGTTATTTGTTTAATGTCTAGTCAAATTTTTTTTTAAAAACCTAAGCATTGTTCATTTCTCTTTGGGCTAGAGGGAGTTTAAGACATGTGCTTTGCTTACAGGGACTTGCAGTCTTATTGGAGGGGCAAGAGTTACTCAGCAAAGTTGTGTGATTGTTTAATATGCAGTCAAGACAAAGATTTCTGTAGGAGAGTATATATATTCTTTCTTCCTTTTTGTGATTTCCCTTCCTTTGTTCTCCTTCCGGGCAGTACGTGTAGTGATGCCACCAGCGCTGTTGGGTGCTTGTGTGTGTTTTGACCATGGCCCAGGGAATGATCTTTTATGGGAGCCAGGAAGGTGCCTGAGCTGCTTCTGCACTCTCGGTCTGCTTTTGGGTCTTGACCTTGACCTATAAAGATGTGATGGCTCAGTTCTATGGTAAACTTAGTCACAAATCAAGAAAGTGATGGGAAGGCTTATTATCAGAAAAATTACTTGGCTGTGAACTGTGATATACATATAGCTATATGTATATATAAGCTGTTTGGTTGGATGTTTTCATAAGGACTAGATTTTTTTCCCTTTTCCTAAATGGAAGTACATTGATTTTTATAAATATAAAGATAAACGTACTCATTATAGAAAGAAAATTCAGACAACATATAAAAGCAAAGGAGGAAAGTAAACATCACTTATAATTTTACCATGTGAGAAAAACACTGAGAACACTATTATATGTAAACACACTAAGACTTAACTATGTGTATGTAAATATAGGTTCACTGTTGACATGTCCGCAGCAAAATATGTTAATATTTGCACTTAGTAGAATAAAGATTGTAAATCTTTATTGCAGCAGGTCATTAGTGACCATGAATAAAATTAAATGAATTACCAAAAAAGTCTTTCAGTTCTTGGAACTTTTGAGATTTCAGATTACAGATAAGGGAGTGTGGGCCTGTATATAAATACAGATTATTTTTATTAGATATATACCACAGATACTTTTTTCCTGTTGTGCTTTCTCACTGGTGCTGTAATGAACATCCTTACAGGACAAACTGCTGGAAATGGAATTGCTGGGTCAAAATGTATACATACTTTTAAGACTTTTGATACGGATTGCTAAATTGCTGTCCTGAGAGATCATACCACTTCACCGTGTAGGGTCTGAGTACGCCTGTTTTTGTAATACCACGTCCTTGCCAACTTTGGATTTCATTGATGTTTTAAGTCTTTCCAATCTAATAAGTGAAAGTGATACTTTAGTTTACTTTTTTTTTAATATTAATGATGTTGTTCTTTTCATAATTGGCCAGAGACCTTCTTCTAGATTCATTCCAGAGATTGGAGCATTTTTAAATCATATAAAATAGGGCTGTATTAATTTATGTCTGGTATCACCACTTGCATTGGTTATTTCCTTTTAGAAACAAGTTGTGATGAAGAACAAATGTCACTGTAGGTGTCAGCAAGCTCCAGGCCAGATACGTGTTTAATCCCTGGTTGGCGTGTTATGCTCATTCTCAGCGGTGGCTTACCATAGTGTCCCCTTGTTTAGCATGCACAAGTGTAATAGTATAAATGGTGAGGACTCTTCCGAGAACCATTTTGACAGAAATTTTCTGAATGCAGAAGGAGTATTCAGTGACATTCGCATCTGAAGGGTTCAGGTTGAAATCTCCCCTAGTCGTACCATCCACCGTTGGTGACATTACGCAGGTCTGTGTCCAATGACCCTGTGAAGTTACATCATGCAGTTTTCTGACAGATGTAAAGTGGTATGGTCCCTCTGCTTGTTCGGAAGAGGAATCTTGATGTTTTATTCTTTCGTTCTATAGGTCTGAAAAGATTTTCCCTAAGCTTGAGGCAGTGGTTCTCATTCATAAAGTCTGAAATCACCCGGGGAGCTTAATTTCCAGGCAGGTAGATTACTCATGCCCAGCCACCAGCAGACACCTGAGCAGGCAGGTCTTGGCCTGCCTTGAGAAAAGTAGCCCAGCTCTGATTTTGATTAGATTGTCATAATGATAGTAATAACCATAGAAGTGATTATTATACTTGTCAGTTGTTATAATAGCAGTACAGATCATCATAAAATTCTTACTAATGGTACTGTTTTGAATGCTGTAAATATATCTGATAACTCACTATTAGTCGGAGTTCTATTTTAAATGAATGAGGAACTTTTGGACTTGTCATCCTTAATATCTGATCAAATTTTATTTCCTGACAGTAGAGAATGAGTACGTGAAATAAGGGCCATTCTGAACTTTTGAATGTAGAGAAAACAAATACGTGCAGCATTTTAATGACAAGTCATTTTAGGAAGATTAGTTTTCTTTAGTTGAGCAATAGAGTAC
Organism: Macrotus californicus; assembly: GCA_007922815.1. NCBI lineage: Eukaryota > Metazoa > Chordata > Mammalia > Chiroptera > Phyllostomidae > Macrotus > Macrotus californicus. The sequence goes on along the minus strand of VMDR010019977.1, from coordinate 10,127 downwards.
TACAGGCAAACGAGAAATGTTCCTGTTGACATTATCTCACTATTGTCTATTTTATTAAGTTTGCAGTTCATTTCCTTAGAGTTTGTGTTGTGTGTATCTTTCCTTGTGTGTCTTTTTCTTTTGAGATCAGCCTGTATAGAATCTAGCTGCTTCCTTGGAAGATCCTATCACAAACATTGTTCTGAACAACAATTCCTGCAAGAAAGCAAGAAGTTTGCATTGTTTTCCAACACATTGGTATATTTCAACATTCTGGAGTCAAAGAAATGTAAAAGAATGTTAGCTTACACCAGCTGCAATTTGGGTCACCCTAAAAGACTTGCTAATTATTTGACCTAAGCACTAATTATTTTATGAACCTTATTCGTAAAACGTAATCAAGTGTGAACTTCATCAGCTCCATCATCCAGATCCCTTTGTGTTCCTGAAATTGATTATTTGTGGTCTCTGCAGTCAGCTGTTTACTAAACTAAAAGCAATAGTATGCCAAAATGTAATAGGAGAGACTTTCTGTCCCTGTAGAAGCAAGATGTATCATTAATCTTCTATGAACCTGCTCCAGTAAATGTTCAGCCTAGCAGGGGAAAGGGTTCGGCTCCATCTGAGATCAGCAAGTCTGACCTGGTTTGCCACATTATCCAAATAGATATAGAAAGTCAAAAATCATCCATCCCATTACTGTCCTTGTAAGGGCATTTACATTTTGCCCTCAATTTCAAAATGATTTGATGGGATTTTTGTTTTGTCTTAGTCTTTTCCTGAAACATGGGCGATGCATGTACCCCATGTACCCCTGGCTGTTAGGTGTGAGGAAACAGAGGCACAGGTTTTTAGGTGGCCTCTGCAGGTCTCACAGCCCTGGAGCTGCAGTTAGAGAAATGACAGTTTACTTTTGAACAACACTTTCCTCTCCTTTAAACATAAGTTATAGTCACTTGTCTTTAATGATAAGTTTGGCCTAGAAAAGCCAGTGTCAGAAATCGTTTTGCTTCCCACCCAGCTTCTCCCAGGGTGGGTCACTTGCCAGCCTGTAAACCAGCTAGATCCTGAGTGGAAGAGCCACCCTGATCCCTGGGGAAGGGGAGGGAATTAACATTTAATGAGCGCTTCGCTCTTAGACAGCTATTTGTCCCTACCAGGTACCAGATGTCCTAGGACATCTTAAGTGTCCCATTTTATTCTTCACACTCCCTGCTACTATTCTCTTCGTTCCATAAATAAGGAAACTCAGGCTTTTCGAGGTGAAATAATACCCAGGCTTGCAAAGTGGGTATTCGACATTTCTAGATGAATCTAACACCCAGGCCTTTGTCAGGCAGCTGTGACTGTCAGCTCCTTTTTGCTGCCCAAATCCTGTGTCTGTGACCAACCCCATGTGGGTGGAGTCAGACCTCGGGTTCCTCAGACCTGAATGAGTCTTTTGTGTCCAGTCTCCTTCTCATTCAGAAGTGCCTGACCCTGCCACTCTGAGCTGACCTCTCTCCTTATGACCTCTGGCCCACATTGCTCATGACACCTTCCGGTCCCAGTCCTGACCAGCTCAGATACTGGCCACTCTTTCCTGGCCTTGCTCATATCATTTCCCCGCATAACAGACCATGATGTCAGCCTGGAGGTTGGCAACACCTATGAATTTTACTTCCTCTTGTGGTTTTGAACTGTGGGTGATACTGAGGTGTGGGCCAAATTGCAAAATTATTAAAGCAAAAACTCTAAGATGGCATGTTGAGGTGATAAGGGAAGTGAAATAGGGCTGTGAAGTAAGTTAATATTGATGGGCCAAAGGCGGCAGGGAGAGGCAAGTTTTGTGGTGGGTTGGCAGGCTGGAAAGGTACAGGGGAACTGGATTGTGAGGACCCTCAAATTCACACTCCCGAGGTTGAGTTCAGCTGCCTAGGGGCCTGTTCAGAGCCCAGGCGGGAGAAGGAGGCAGTGGGAGTCTGTGTTTTCAGAATGCAGGTGAGGCCAGAGTGTGGCATGTGGCACTGTCTAGAAGCAGGAGGGACACCTGGGAAAGAGATGATGAGGATCCCAACCAGGACTGAGGGGATGGATATGGAAGAGAACTGGCAGTTTGAGGAGGAAGCTGGAAGCAGAATTCAGAGTTTTTTTGTTTAGTTTTTTAACTTAAGACAAGACCTGAGTGTGTGGGTAGGTCAGTGGAAATTTGCTGGTAAAGAGAGAGACTGTTGACAATAGGGAGAGCATAATATAAAACAGTTCTGGAGAAGCAGGCTACACATTGCTTTGAAACTGTTGGAAGTGAAAAGAGAACCGTTGATGTTCAAAGTTTTTAGTAGAGAAGGCAGCTTTTGACCACAGTCCTGATCAGTTCTATCAGACTTGGTAGGTGGGATCACCTGCTGAGAACGAGGGGAATGAGTAAAGCAGGAGGATTAGGATTGTGGAAAAACGAAGGAAAAGTTGCTTGAGGTGCAGGTAATTGGGAATTAGCAAAAGAGAGTGAATTGGGGAAGAATTGTGGAGAATTGCTGAGCCGTCCAAAGCCAGCCACAGGCAGATGATATCAGCTGCCCTACTGAGTAGTGGATTCCATACAGTCATCACTCAGTTTTCCATGATAAGAGAGAACAGGGATAACATGAATAATTTAAATCTCCAGCCAGGCCCAAAATCTCATTTAGCAATAAACTTCTTTTGCAGTAAAATATTTCAGTGTCCCCTGATGGAGTGCCAGAAGCATCTTTTGTGACTGTGGTGTTTGTACATGTGGCTCTGTCAGAAGGTGGGGTCCATGTGGCCTCCAACAGCTCAGCGACCCCAGGATCACTTAGTAAAGAGCTGTGTTGAGCCAAGGAACCCAGTTAAGTCAATAAATAGCTTCGAGGAGTCTGCTAGCCTAGTGGCCAAGTGGGCCCTGGGAGGACTGAACAAGCCCCACAGTGGGCAGCATGGCAGCATATGACACAATTTAAATTGCGTGTTCTCTTTCAGCTAGCAGTTCTGCTCTGCGGAGTTTGCTAGAGTGAAAGCTTTTGTTCCTGCTGAATTGGCAGCACCTAGCACAGTTCTTACATGTAATGTGCTCAGGACATAGTTGTTAAATAAAGATGGGACAGAAATGCTTATAAAGGAGTGAACAAAGACACGGTTTTTCTCCGGTGCTCTCTGGGGCCTAGACAGAAAGCCTGCCGCTTCCGTGTTGCCGCCGCACTTCCTCCTGCACCAGGCCGCTGCACGTGCCGCCCACCACCCTGTTCTTCCAGGTTCTTTTGTGAGATGCCCTCATGTAATCATCTTCCATTTTTTTCTGAGCCTTTATCCCATTTGTGATTACGTATTTGTTAACGTGATTCTTCGAAGGATGTTCATCTCTCTCATTAAGCTCTGTTTTTCCTGAGAGCAGGTTAGTGTCTGCTCACCATTGTATCCTGAGTGCCTAGCTCGTACAGAGCCCAGTACAAAGCAGGGTCTGTGTGCTCACACATGCATGCACACACGTGCACACAGACATTAACTGTGAGTGAGGCTCTGTACAGCATTGTTCCGGTAGTGAAAACTTGGAAGCGACCTAAATATCTATCAGTGAAGACATGAATTATGGTATGGGCACTCTTAGGAATTCCATGCAGCTGAAATGAGCAAAGAAGTAGAACTGTATGTACTAATCTGGGAAGTCATGCGTGATATATTTATCATGTCTTTTTCAGAAAGAAAGTTGGATACACAATCAACTCCTGACACCCTCCAGCATCAGAGGAAGTTTTTCAGTTCCCTTACTTTTGTCTTCAAAGAGGAAATGTAGATCAACAAAGAAGTTGATTTTTGAGTATGGAATCAAAACTCAATTTTTATTCTTTTGTATATAATTTACTTGAAAAAAAAGTAGCTTTTTTGGTATAGATGTCTCTCACTGCCTCCTTCATTCATTTATTCATTTGAAATATTTAATAACCACCTATGTGGCAGGCACTGGTGGTAAGCATTATATATAACTACCGACTAAGACGCTCTTGAGTCGTTAAACTGCTAGCTGGAGGCACGAGCCAGGAAGGACATGGCCGATTTACAATGTAGAGTAGTAAGTGCTGTCCTCAGAAGCACTGCATTATACCCTGGGCAGGCAGTGGAGTCTGGATGGGTGAGGGGGATAATAGGCTCCCTGGGACTTTTTTGCTAAAGCTGTTACTTATTGAGTGCCTACTGTGTGCAAGCCTCTGGTCTGATTTAAGCACACTGCCTGTGCCCCAGGAACGCATGTGCTGTAGGAGAGGGGTGTTAGCAAGTGTGTGATGTGCTATTCCTTTTATTAGCACTGAGTAACACAGATGCACAGCCTGTGCGATAATAACCTCGCACTGCAGAGAAGGAGGCAGAGTGGCCTAGATTATCCAGTGACAGAACAATTGTCCTCCAGGTAATTAAGAGGCAGGGTACATGATAATTCTGGATAGTTTTTCCCTTCCTAACCCTTCTTAACATTCATTTGTTTTGTTCTAAGTGAAGCATGTCTTGGATTGCTTTTTCTTCAGAGAAAGCCTTTTAAAGTGATTTTTTTTAAATCACGGTAATTTCGGAAATGAGGTAATGGGTTTGAACAAGCAACGATGGAGTGCCAGGCAGCGGGAAGGAGGACGTCCCAGCGCCTTCCAGCTTCACACCGTGGACTTGGCCAACCTGGGTGCTGGCGGCAGCCACCCGTGTCCTGAGTGGCCTCACTTCATTCACATGCACCTTATTTTGGTGTTTCAGTTCGGAGAATATACACCAGGAACATAAAAAAGGAGACAACCTTTATGAGACTCTCAGGGGACATAAGCACAGGGAGCTTTGCTTGGGGCCTCAGCCTGGGGTCATCCGCCTTTGGCTCAGTCCCAGAGCTGAAGGCAAGCTGAGTGAGGGCAGAGTGGGGACGAGCTGCAGCTGACAACTGCAGAAAGGCCCCTGGGGGCTTCGCTGCCATTCAGAGTTGACCAGTTCTCTCTTTTTTTGTCCACAGAACTGATAACCGTTACCCGGCAAAAAGGGGCTGGTAAGAAGCCCTGGCTTCCGCTCCCTGCTCCCAGCAAAGATGTAATAGCTGTGCCCCTGCTGCAGCGAGGTTTCGTGTTACTGAGGCTTCATTATTATTACAAAACATGCAGTGGAGCTTCATCATACATAATTAAAAACCCCTGACAGAGAAAATGAGCCGAGTACATTCTGTGATAGAGCAAACTGATTTTCCCCCTGCATCACAGCCGTCTGTTAGCCTGCTCATTCCCCAGCTCCATAATTAGCAATGGGCAGCTCTGTTCTTGACAGAGTTACCCAGGTTTGGCACTGGTGCCTCCTCTGTAACGGGGCGAAGGGGTGGGTTGGCTGGAGTCCTACCAGTCTCTCAAATAGGACTTCAGTGTGCTTCCCATTGCAATGAAGTGTCATTGTAATAACAGGCATGTTTAGTCGTTAGTAATGCAGATAACTTCTGGAAGACAAAACACAGCTGCCCCAGTGGTGTGTCATATGTAGTTGTTGTCTTCTTTGAAGACAGAAAGTAAGGAAACCGAAAAACTCACTCGGAGGCTGGAAGGTGTCAGTCAGGTCCAGTGTGTTCTGATGTGCGTAGTAAATACTTGGGAGCCTGAAATGAATAAAAATGGTTTTAGTGGAGATAGTTCCTTCCTTACGTTGCTATAAGAAAAGGAAGCTGAGGAGGGGCTGTGCTAGATCAAAAGGAACTAAAGAGACCAAATGCAGTGTGTGTCTCTGGTTGGGGTCCTGTTTGAACAAAACAAGTCAGAGTAGAGAGAGATAATTTTTAGGTAATCAGTAAAATCCGAATATGGACCAGGCCTGATAACAAAAAATTATTCTTAGTTTTGTCATGCTTGAAAAAGCACATTTTGGTTAACAAAAATTCATTTTTATATGCATTTGTACTAGTTTTTAGAGACGCCTGTTCAAGTATGCAGGGATCCATGACAGCTTTAGGACAAACTGGATTTTCTGTGAAATACTTCAGCAGAACAATTTTAAAGGGCGGAATGAGTGAATCTAATAGTACAGTATGGTAAAATTTTGGTGATTATTGAAGGGCTTATGGGGATTAATTTTACCATTCTCTAAACTTTCATGTTTGTTTGAAATTTTTCATAGTGGTTATTTTCAAGTGACTGAATTCTAAGTGCTTTAGAAGGAAATAGCTACTGAATTTTGTTAACTAATTTACAGATATTCCAGTTCTGCTTCTTTGGTTGTAAATTCCTATATTTTTCAGTAGAGATAATGGATTTATTAACTAAAGAAATGCTAATAACTCTCTCACCTCAAATTTGTATATGTGAAAACAGGCTTCTACTCAAGATGCCTCACTGCCTCTTATCTTCTACCATTCTGCAACAAATTGCACAATTTCAGGTGTTTCCATGTAAGGGTTTGCAGTATTTGCTCTTTGCCCAGTCTTCTCTGTTCCTTGTTGTCTCCCACAAGGGGAAAGAAAGGGTGTCAAGTGCTCCACTCCCACGAAAAGGCTGTGCTGGCCTGCTCTTATTCCTCTGGGGGTGTGAGGCCTGGGGAGACCCAGGGCCCAGTGTCCCCAAGTGTCTCCAACCTCCCCTCTCAGCGCCAGCACCTCCTTTCCCTGTCAGTGCAACCGGAGTCCCTGCTTGAATGGCAGGGAGCCACAGGGTGGCCTGGTGGTCGGATTCCTCACCACCAGGATTTGGATATCAGTGCCGCCATTTACTAGCTGTGATCTTGGGCAGACCAGTAACATTCACTGTCCTTCAGTGTCCTCCTTGGTTAAAGAAGAATGATAATAAATAGCTAACTCACAGAGTGAAGATGAAATGAAACATTATCAGAGTATTTTCTACAAAGTACTCATAAATGTTTGTTACCATTCTTCTTGAGTTTATTATTAAATATATCTGGAAAATAATGCTTATATGAGCAATGAAAAAAGTAATTTCTTCTCTCCATCTTATCACAAAATCACAAAATAATTCTATTCAATAGCAGTATCACTTGTACCATTTGTCACAGTAAAGTTAACATAGAGAAATAGCACGCAGGTGGCGTGGCATTCTGGAAGGAACTGGAGCTTAGAAGCTAGTGCCTAGATCAGAACACCAGTGCTCTTCCTGTTGGCCATTTTGAGTAATTTCTCTAGGCCACCTTTTCCTCAAGTCTGAAATGCAGAAACATAAAGACTGCTCTGAAGGCCATTGTGAGGGTTAGGAGGGCTGTGACACCCTCCCCCAGTGCCCAGTACTAGGAGGCACCCCGTGGTGGAAGAGGCAGCAGACAGGACGGGGACCCCTGCGGGAGACCACACTTCATCTCTGCAGAATGCCGAACCTGGGAAATCTAATGGCTCAAGTGCAAGGACCAGATTTCCCTGAATTCTTCTCAAGGTACCAAAAAAACAAGAACCTATTCATTTACTTAAGCCTTGTACTCTCAGTACTTGTGTGACCTCCTAGTTCACCTCTTTACCTCATGACCCAGCTGGTTTCTAAGCCTCACAGATTATCCGTAAAGTGGGCAGTTCACCCTCAAATAATTAGGAATTGCATAGAACAAGAAGACTGTTGGCCATTTTAGTGGAATTTTCTTGTATACTACATTCAAATATGCATATATTCTATTTATTGCTCCCTAATTTTTCTTCTATTTGAGAGGTTAAGAAAAAAAATTACAGAATATGACAAGAGGTTTTCTTTCTTTTCAAAATCCGTATTATTAACTAAATAACTGTATTATTTCCAGAAGGGATCATGCATTGTTTTTAATCTACTCATAGATTCCTATCTAAACCCCATAAATGAAGCATTATCCGGTAAGAATGGCAAGCATATGTTTCATTTCCACACCAGTAATGCCGTAGAATAAAACCCAGGTCATGTTGACTTTCAATAATGCTCTTCAGCTTCAGTTTTTAACAAAACATTGCTCATAACTATTGTTAAAAAAATCACTCTTTGCAACACTGAGGGACTTCCTAGCAGTGAATGGGCTGTGGTTATGAAATTCCCTCTTGTGAGACAGAACATGGTATCACTCCGAACACTGTCCATGCAAATGGGTATTGACCTGGAAGAAACAGCACTGCCAGTGCGGCAGCCAGACTTGAGCCTCTGGATGCAAGAGGATGTCCTCTTCCTATCCATTTTGCATTGATGATCGGCTGTGGTGGCAGTGGAACTTGAGCCTCCTTCACGGATTTACATGGCATTTATAGAGTGGCAGAGGAGCCAGGGGTGGGTGGGGTGCTGCAGCGGGGCTGGGGGGTGGGAGAAGAGGGATTTGTGACTGACCGGAGAAAGCCTGACTATAAAGATGAGGTGAGGGAGGAGCCTCAGGTGTGTCCAGTAACATTCTAGAGAGCTCAGTGGACTTGCAATCGATTTATACGGCTGGATTTAAGATTCTCTAGATGCCAGAGGAGAACAAGTGGAAGTAGAATCCAGTAAGTTTTTAAATAACAAATTAGGTGCTCAAAGCACAGAAAAGGCAGGGGGTTTTCCAGGTACAGAACCTTGGCTTCTGAAAAAAGGCTAGGCTCGGTGACATTAGTACTTAAAAGGCTACTGCTCATCTTGTTTCATGCCTGGGGCAGTGACCTGGCTTCAAAGCTCTGCTTCAAGGGGGGTTGTCCACAAGGATCTTTGCTCAGAGTTTAAAATGTGCTTGAACAAAAAATCTGGAAAGTGAGAGGAAGGGAATTTTGGAATCTGCTCTAACCAAATCACGCTGGAAGAGTGAACAACACTGCATGTTTTGGCATGTTCTGTGTTGCTGGCGTCGAGGCTCCCCTTAGAAGAACTAGTGTGTTTTTAAAGCTCCGAGCTTACCTATCCATTAGAACAAGCAAGGTGGCTAGCGAGTGGGCCCATTCTTCCAACACTCAGGGTCAGAGAGTGGGTCTCGCAGACCAGTGAGGCAGAGCACTTCTGGAGGCCCACAGGCAGCATCACGCAGAAGGGCAGCAGTGGCAGGGTGTCTGAAGTGTAGGGAAGTGTCCTTAAACACTAAATTTTCTCTAAATATATATACTGAGGTAAGGTGAGTAAATTGCTATATTTTTAAGGTTTAAAATTAAGATAACCATTTCCCTATTGTCTTGTATGCCCCTACTCCCCACCCCTCAAAGGCCCTATTTTGAGCAAGGGAAAGAATCCAACAGAAATATGCAGAAATGACTTATTAAGGGAAAAGATAAGAACTGCTGCTGTAAAAGATAGCAGGAGATAGAGGTTTGGCAAGATAAGAATGACTTCACTGAGAATATTATGCAGGTTTAAAAAATGGCAAAAACGGTTACTGAAAAAAATCAAAATAAAGAAAATTAAAGCCTTTTTTTTTTGCCCTGGCTGTTGTGACTCAGTGGATTGGGCGTTGGCCTGCACACCAAAAGGCCACTGGTTTCAGTGCCTGGGTTGCAGGCCAGGTTCCCAGTCGGGGGTGTGCAAGAGGCAACGGATTGATGCATCTCTCGCACATCGATGTTTCTCTCTCTCTCTTTCCTTCCCTTCCCCTCTCTTTAAAAATAAATAAATAAAATCTTTAAAAAAAGCTATTCATTTTTGCTGAAGCACTAGTTTAAGTGCATTTTAGGTTTATGTGTTAATGAATTAGTAAGTTAAACTCTGAAACAAGGACAAAACAGATTATGGAAATTAAAGCATTCTCTTCTTTTATTCTGACTTTTGAAAAACATTTATATTGTATTTTTTCCATGACCATTTATCCCCCCCATACCCTCTTCCACCTCTGCTCCCCGCCCCCACACCCATGATTTTGAAGGAGATGATGTTCTCATTCGAGCAGCCTCTGGGCACGTGATTGTTCTCACGGAGATGTTGGCTGAGTGTGAGTGTGAGGTTCCTGATCATCTCCCCTCAGTGCATTTTGGTTAGAATTTTCATTACTACTGAAATGCTGTTTTATGACTTGTTTCTGATTCTCCTGTTTTTCTGCCCCCCCTCCCCCCGTATTTTCAGAATGAAGTAAGAGCATTTAGGAAATGACCCCTAGACACAGCTTAACTAATGTAGGGTGGCTCAGGTGAATTTCTGGTCTTTACCAGTCAAATCACACGACCGAGGGGCCGTGGAGGATTCTAGGAGTATTAGTTGTCTGCCTACCTACCCAAATAACCAGTGCAAAGATACGTGTAAATA
>VMDR010019976.1:7094-18007 GCA_007922815.1 Macrotus californicus | reverse complement strand
CATGTTACTCAAAGGGACCTACAGATTCAAAGCAATCCTTGCCAAAATTTCAATGCATTTCCCAGATACAGAAAATATTAACTCAAAGTAAATTAAAGACATGAAACTGTAAAACTCCTTCAACTAAACATAAAGATAAAGCTGCTAGACAATTGGTCTTGGCAATAATTTTTTTGATATGATACCAAAGGCACAGACAACAAAAGGAAAAATACACAAGTGGGACTACATCAAACAAAAAAGTTTCTCCACAGCAAAGGAAACTATCAACAAAAGTAAAATGCAACTACAGAATAGGAGAAAATATTTGCAGATCACTTATCTGAAAAGGGGTTAATATAAAAAACATGTAAGAAATTCATAAGACAACAGCAAAAAAACAAATCATCTGATTTCAAGATGGACAAAGGATCTGAATAAATATCTTCAAAGAAGATATACAAAAAGGCAACAGGCACACGAAAAGATGCTCAACATCACTAATCATCAGGGAAATGCAAGTCAAAACCACTGTGAGATACCAGCTCACACCTACAGAAATGGCAATTATTTTTAAAAAACAAACAAGAAATAATAAATGTTGGCTAGGATATGGAGAAAAGGGAACACTTGTGTACTGTTGGTGAGATACTAAAGTGGTGTAGCTGCTATGGATGTTCCTCTACAAATTAAAAACCAAACTACCATATGATCCAACAATCCCACTTCTGGGTATAATATGAAGGAAATGAACTAAGTATCTCAAAGAGGTATTTGCACTCCCATGTTCACTGCAGCATTATTTATAATAGCCGAGATAAGGAAACCACCTAAGTGTCCACCCACAGAAGAATAAATAAAGAAAATGTGAGAGATAGATGATAGATAGACAGACAGACAGACGAATAACAAAATATTATTCAGCCATAAAAGGAAGAAAATCCTGCCATTTGTGACAATACGAATGAACTGGAGGGGATTATGCAAAGGGAGATAAGTCAGAGAAAGACAAAAATTGTATGATATTACTTATATGTGGAATCTTAAAAACAAGAAAGAAAGAAAGAAATGTTGAACTCAAAGAAACAGAGTGTAGTGTGGTGATTGCCAAGGCCTGCGGGGTGAGGGAAGCAGGGCAATGTCAGTCAAAGGGTACAAACTTTCAGTTATAAGTTGAGTAAGTTCTGAGGATCTGTGTAGAGCATACTGACTATAGTTAATAATACTGTATTATATACTTGAAATTTGCTAAGAGTTCTTAAGTGTTCTCACCACACATACCAAAAATGGTATGGTAATAGAGATGTTAATTATCTTGATGGTATTAACCATTTCACAATGTATAATCAATTACATTGTATACTTCAAACATATATAATTTTACTCAACTATGCCTCAATAAACCTAAAAAATAAATAAAATTGTAAATTTTATGTTATGTGTATTTTACCACATTTTAAAGAAACAAAAGTTAAAAAAATACTGCTGCAGTCAAGTGAATGAAGTGGCCAGGCACCTGATCTTTAATCTCCTGCCCTACTCTAAGCAGTCTGCACTGCTCTTGCCTGTGTTCCCTGCCTCCAAGCAAAAAGGGTGAACCTAATGAGCTCAAGTGTCAGCTCAATATAAATTATGGCCATGGAAAAAAAAGAAACAACTTGATGCATGACCAAGGATCTAAAAGAGAAATGTCTACCATTGTTTGTGATTATGGATCACATCACAATCTAATAGCAATTTTTACTTAATCAATAATTTCCATGCTGAACAGACAGCCCTGTTACGGAGAATCGACAAGTAGGTACTGATAGCGACAAGCCTTGTTATTAATCTTTTCTCCACTGGCTTATCAGCCAAATTACTGTAAAAAGGTACCACCAAGAAGGATTTCAGAAGCCACCTTTCTCCTCCCCCCACCTTTTCTTTTCTTCGTCTCCCATAACATATCATGTAATGTAGACTCCACATTTATTTGAGTAACTTGGGGCTTGAATGGCACAAAAAAGGCAGTTCACTTTAAGCAATTTCACAAATCAGTAGGACCTAGACCATCACTCAGGGTTAGCTATTACAGGCTAATAAATCATACTTTCTCTTTGAGTTGTCAATCGCCAGAAAGCTTTGTACAAAAGTTGGCAACTCTAATTCCGTAAAGGCTTTTCATCTTGAAATAAGATGCTGTAGATTGATAACAAGAATAATCCTTTTTTGATAAAAAAAACAACAACACACACACACTGCATTTTAGCAATTAAAGCTGCTGCCAGAAGTCAAATGGCTCAGGACTGAGACTGCAATGAAGTTTATCTCTGCTAAACACAAGCAGAACACAGTGAGTGCGGTATTTCATTTGCACTATGACTGCTTGAATCTTCCGCTGGGAACTGTGCCATCTCTCACCAAGAGGCACAGGACAGGAAACTTCGAGAACTTCTGCCTCCTCTAGGATAAGCCACCAGAAAGACCTACTCTTCATGAACCAGGGCTCTCTCACCTGTCATGTAGAGAGGTCTCGGCTCCTCGGTACACATCACGTGTGCTGAGGCACTGAGGTGGCACCCAAAGAAACAGGAAGTCCCTGAAGGTGAAGTGAAAGGAGCAGAGGAGACAAGATGGGACCAGGTATAAAAAGAGAACAACTATCTCGCTGACAGAGGACAGCTGCACGGTTTTGTTTTCCTAATCAGGAAGACATTTTCAGAACTCAAGATTATATATTCATAACTAGAAAATAGGCACACACAAAAAACAGTAAAAAATGATAATAATCACAATAAAACCACTTCTAACAGGGCCCTAAAAACTTGACTACCACTGGAGCACACATCTTCTCTAGGTCATCAGAGATCATTCTCCCAACAAGCCTGATCATTCTACTTTAAAGAGAGACAACAGAATCTTAGGAACCTTACATAACGTGCCTGCACCACACACACAAGAGACAGGGATAAGACATCCTCAGTTGGCTACCCAAAACCTTCTGAATGCTCTCTGAACAATATCTACAACATACACATTAACTGTGAAAACTGTAATTGTGAAATGTCTGCAAACTATCCTCTCAAATATTTTTTGATATAATTTCTACTGTGGAGCCTCACATTTTGCCTTACACTTCACTCTATCTCTGGCCTGTTCAATACCTGGTACTTACAACTTCCAGGGTTCTGCAAACTTCAGCTCCCGTCTTTCTAACATGCATGCCAGCTCAATGCTCCTCTCATCAGAAGTATTGGACTCTCCTTACTCCATCTGGAATATAAGTCAGACTCCTAGTCTATCACACAGGTTGCCCAGGAAACAGCACTACTCTACTTTTTCATCTTACTTTCCACTACCCTCCACCTTTCAAAAACATTTTGGTTCCACCATAACTGCATTATTTACCATTCTTAAACCCAAAAGATTAGAATAAATCATTTTGCAATTATATTTCTAACCCCCTCGAAGTGCCAAAAACACTAGCCTTTTATTATTTTAGCTACTATGATATATACAGTTCTCCTATAGTTTCTGCAACCATTATTTCCTAATTGCTGCCTTTTCCGTATGGCAGTCCCAACACCTCCCTGCAGTGGTGTTTCCCTATTTATGAATAAATCCACCTGTTCTTTAAGCACCATGTTCAAATGCAACCTCCACAAGACCTTCTCTCATTCCTTCTTCTGTACTTTCACTTTACCCCTTTTCCTGCAGCTCTGCCTGTACATCTTTAGTCCTCTTACTCAACAGCCTGTCCTGTATGTTCCCCTTACTAAAAAGGACATACACAAAATATCCATGTGTCAAGTTTAGTTCTCCTCCCACTAGCTCCAAGTCCAAGTCCATAGATAAGACATGCATGAGGTTTTTCCTTCCAACACTATGCTTGCAATTTGTGTAGCGGCCAACAGGTGGTGATAGTGTGTCGTATGTAGTAGGTAAGATGAACAGTTACACAGGTGAATCAGACATATTTACATATTCCTTTTTAATTTTGATAAAAAGTGTCCTTAGTCTCTACAGTCTTCAATTAATTAGGATTTTAGTACTACTTCTTCTGGAGTCCATTCTTCCCCCTACTTGAGTAATGCCGCAGCGTTTATAAAGCACTTCCATGATATGATGTCATTCCATCCTCACAAACACAACAAATTAAAATACTGAAGTTGTAGGATAACTTAGTCAAAGTCAGAAATAGCTGTTGGCAGATAGGAGAATAAAAGAGAGATCTCCAACACACTGTCTAATGCTCTCTCCACAATCCAATCACTGATTAATGCTAGCTCTACTGGTGATTGGGTGGGAGTTGGGTGGGGAGTGGCTTACTCTTTTGAGGAGGATATGCCACTTACAGTTCTCTTCTCATGCCAATATTAATTGTTCTAGAAATGAAAGAAAAATCATCTATGGCAGATTTAGCTAATTTAGAAAAGCCTAAATGTCCCTGAATCTTCAAAAAGTCCTTGCATGGAAAATTGCTTTCTGTTCCTGGAGCTCTGTTTTATGTCAAAGCAGGAGTCTGATCTCCAGTCATGCTGGCCATGATCTCAGAAGCTGAAGTCTGAATGACTTCCCTTGGTCTGCAAAAAAAAAAAACAATGATGGAACTTTTCCAACAAGACCAAGGGCCCGGCTGGTAATAGGCCTTGCTGAGAACTACTAAGTGCCTAACCTTTGCAAATGTGGTTTTAAAATTAAGCTCTGCCCATTTACAAACACACACACACACACACACACACACACACACACACACAAGCAGATACCGCATACACATACATATAGGCACACCACCTACATATGTATTAAATAGCCTTTCTCTAAAGACTAATGAAGCTATATTTTATTTTAAACCTAAACACTCTATATTTAAGCCGGAGAAAATTTACCTTTAATCACAAATATACTTTTTTGCTTTCATTGTTTCCCCCCACACACACTGTAAGAGGAAAGACATGGGCAGAACTGAGGCAATCTTGCCCATCAGGGGACATTTGACAATGTGCAGAGATATTTTTGGGTGTCATGATGAGGAGGGCACCCCTGGCATCTAGTGGGCAGAAGCCAGCAATGCTGCTAATAGTGTTATTGTAAAACAGTCAGTGGGAGCTCCAGGGAGTCTCACCCAGTGGCCAAGGTGGAGGCAGGTGGGGGTTCTTACACTGAGTGCGCGAAAAGCTAGCAAAATAGTTGAACAGAAAAAAGGACCCCCCAATCTCCAGTACAAGACTGGGGGTGGAACCAGGGAAAGGTAGGCACAAGAGCCGTAGAAGTCAAAATGACACATGGGGAGGTGCTGACCAAAGAAGCCTGTCAGTCTAGCCTGAGGAAAGGAGGGATTGGTAGGGAGGTGGTCCCACCCAAAGCACATGGAAGTCTGGGAAGTTAATTGGTCATTTTGAGAAAGCACCTGGTCTGTCCCAAGTCCAAACTAATATAATCCCAGGGGAACAAAGAAGCACTCCCTCTCTCTCTCTCTGTCTCACTTGTGACCTGCACTCACACAGTGCACTTGCTGTTCTCTCCATGGCCATTGGGCTTTAGCAGTCATGTGGCCAGCCCCTGGCCTCCAGGATGAGGCCTCTCTTTCCCTCTTGCCCACATGGTGATACTCTTGCCCATGCATTCATGTGCTCTCTCTCTCTCTCAGGGGCATGAGACCATGCAGCACCAGCAGCCACATGGCTCGTGGCCATGTGGGTTTCACATGCAGGCTCCAGGAAAGGGCCTGAAATGGACAGCAGCTTTTGGTTAGCAATAAAAGCTAAGATACCTGGGTGTGGAATAAGACCACTTAGCAGTCATCTGAGGGCTCCGAAGGACTGTACTTTAAAATGGAGCAGGAACTCTGGAACTCTGGATATTGGCTTTTGTCTCGACCTTGCTGAGGACAGCTGGACTTTTTCCATGGCAGAAGGAGGAGATGGTCTTTGAGATGGGAATCTGCCATTCTCCCAGGCCAAGAAGTATCTAAATAAAACTTCTTTTATTTTGTACCAGCATCGGCCTCATAAGTTTGGCTTCTGTGGTAACAGGCAGCCTAGCCCCTGTTTTTGTTCACTTGCAACAGTCCTACAATGGACAGTCTCCACAATAAAAGAGTTCTTTGCCCAGTGTGCCCAGGTTGAGAAGCCTTGGTTTACAGTGATCACCAAGGAGAACTTTCAGAAGGATGTCAAGACAACAAAGTATATAACAGAACGAGGCTCTGATTTTCAGCACAGCACAAGCAAGTAAGAGGAAGTATCTGAAACACACGCAACCAACCCAGGAACCTCTTCAGGGCTTCGTGAACCAGGAACTAGTTAGCATCTTTATGTAATTATTAATTTGACAGTGACATGCCAATTTCAACACTGCCTGAACACCAACCTAAGCCTTGTTTTTATCAGCAATATGTAACTGGCAACTGGTAAATATTCTTACGCTTTTCACTTTTATAAGAACCACCACTTTATGATGTAAACACTATTAATATCTTTATTTCACATAGAGGGAATATGACATGTGTAGGATGAACTTATGCCTTGAACTCAGGTCTGTCAGCTTTAAAACACATTGTACTGTCATTGCAGGAGAGCAGCAGTAAGCCACAGCATTCTTTCAGACTGAGGGCTATTTCTCTTACAAAACCATTACCATTACCATCACCAGCACCACCACCACCATCATCACCATCACTATCATCATGCCTCGAAAGCCAGCCTCCATGTACTTTGCTTTGACCTTAACTAAATTTCCCACCTGTTTCCCAGAAGTTTTCTTGGGTACCCCCTCAAGCCCTTCTCCCTCTTCTGAGACCCTATAATATCAACTACGCAATTCTGGCTTCATGATTGTCCTACCTCCTATTGCTCAGTATGCTTTTATGTTTCCTTGTCTCCCCTCTCAATGAGAATGACCAGTCCTGGAGGGCCTTGTCTAAATCCTGCTGCTACATGCCCACCACCAAGATGGCGCAGTGGGCACTTGTTGAGAGAATGGCTGATCTGCTAATGTCAGCTTATACTTTTCCCAATAAACAAGAGAATACATCATGTTGGGAAGATCTGCTATAGGCAACTACATTTCAGTGAGATGTGCAGCCCAGTCCCTCTTGTATAAAGTGTGTCCATACAGAATATCCTAGTGGGCTAATTATTGGTAGAATACAAAGCTCACCTAAAATACCATTCAGAATCAATCAATAAGCTTTTGATAAAAAAAAATCCTCCCCAAATAGCAGAAACAATTACTTGGATGAAGATTTTGATGAAATATTTCAGGGAATACATACAAAGAAACATTTCAGGGGTACAAAATGGCTAAGCAAATTTAAGGAAGTAATAACTAAGACATTAATTACTCTGTACTAGTTGTATCTTATTCAAAACATTGATTTGTTATTCTTCATTCAGGTGTTAAGATACATTAGTAAAGGGAACATTTTAATAATTCAGTAATTAGCCAAGTACTTACCACCTGCTAGAAAAAGTAACCACAATTATTCTGGAAGGCACTTAATCTACAGGGTCGGACTATACCCTGGGAAAGAGATGGCAAGTATCTTTCTCCTCAAAACCCCACTTGGAAGCAGCCCCCCCATTGTAGGCTGTGCATCCCTACCCCTACCTCCATGACTAAAATGGGGGTAGAGCTCAGCACAGAACTCCAGGCAATGGCACTCAGATGAAACCTGTTTACTATCCCTATCCGAAGGACTAACCAATTCAAATCTTTCACTTGCTTTTACTAAAACTAATGATCAAGGAGGCAAAATGTCTTGGCCAAATCCCATCAATTAGACACAGACTGGGGAAGAGAATGAAGTCTCTGCTTCAGTTAAGTGCATGTCCTAGTTCAGCAAAAATAAATATTAAATAAGCCTTAGAGCTAACACACAGAAGCCACAAAACCCAACAGTGCCTCTCCCCTCCCCTTTCCCACTCATCCTGCAAAATACTAATACATAAAACAAAGAGAAATGAAGTCACCTCTCTTAGACCTTCTGTCTGTTTCTCATTAGGCCTGCTGCACGTGATCTCTGTTTGGCCTTGGACGGACGTTGGGGATGGCATTTATTTTCAAGGCTGTTTCACAATATGATAAGTGAGAAAATAACATTCTAAAGGGTCAAACAGTTCCATGGAGGTCATCCTCAGGGTCAGAGCAGAGATGCGGCTGCCACTCACAATTCCCGTGGCCCTGGGAGGCTTTTACTTGTGACCCACACAGCCCTCCAAACCCCTACTCTGTCTAATCTCCTGAGTGTCTTTATGGGAATGATTTTTGAAGGTGCAATTTAGTCAGTTAAGTTTTTTTAAAAATGTGACCCTGGAGGCACAATTGTCAAAGGATGACTTTGAAGTTGGTATTTCTTAGTCTACATTTTACATGCAATATTTCCAAATAATTAAAGTAACTAAATTAACTAGTAACTCCATGTAAAAAAAATAAGATCAAAATCTCCACTCATTTGTTTTACATTTTATGTGAACATAAAACTAATTTTGGACTCGTATCTGAGACCCCATCACATCTTAAACTCAATTTTCTCTTAGGTAAGGATATACAATGCAACTTTAGCAAAGGGATCAAAATTAGATGGAAAACATTTAAAATGCAAATTTAGGACCATGGCATTAATATGAAAATAATTTGTTCACCACATCCTAACCCCTCCCCATGTTTCTATGGGTGCCTCAGTTCTTCACAGACTACATGTGTTTTCTTTACATCTAAATCTCTGATGTTAAAAAGAAGGCCCTTCATTTTCATGCTGCCAATGTACAGAATTTGTTTTCAAATGGCAACAAATGTGACTATGCCTGTATTCTTTCAATAAAGGAAACTTCAGCATGTGTTTAGAGACAAAAATTTGTAGCATCTTAAAGCATTTAAAATTTAAGTAGGTGGCTAATCACTGTACAAAAGGTGAGTTTTGACATCATGCTTAAACAATACAAGTAGAGGAAGGAGTTCACAGACTGAAACGCCACCCAGTTACAGCTGGGGCTGATGTACCCACAACTCACATTCTCTGCTGTCCAGCCCCACCAGCACGGGACAACAGCCCCCCACAGTATGATTGCTAAGGTCATTTTGCTGGGGATGGGGCAGTGAATAAAATTATTTTTTAAAAATTGGATCTTTTAAGGACCTTTGGAGAGAACATTGTATGTGCTATTTCTTAAGCCAATATAGAAGGTTAAATTGTTGAAATAGAGGATAAGGAACTGCAGTGATGCGGCAAACAGGTGGTCATTAGGCATGGTGATTGTACAATTTTTGTTCTTTCAGATTCCAGCAGCCATGTTTTCCAGTACAGTTAGCCCTTCAGCAGTGGTGACCCACAATGAGGTGAACACTTATTCCCTTTCCTCTTTTTAAAAAGCCTCTCAAAACACCTGTGGTGTATACACAGTGTCATTAAGAAACAAAGTGCCAGTCTCCAAGAACCTGAGACTAATGTGTGCTGCATGCTGTGCACATTTCAGATGTTCGGTCACCTAAGAGCCAAAGACAGAACTGACTTCTAAGACAGAATTAACACAAGAGGGACATGGGAAGGAATGGAAAGCCCTCACACCTCTGTGAGAAGCCAAGCCAGAAGACAGATTTTAGTTGTTTTAACTAATGACAAAAGCTGAATTAAACAAAACAAAAACAGAAACAACACTTTGAGAATTGATATTCTACAAATTTGAATTTAAGATTCATGATTTTTGTAATATATAATGCACAACAAAAAGAGTCTAGTTAATTTAGAAATGAATAAAAATGTGGATTTTTCAACTTATTTTGCGATGTTAGAATATGTGCTTTTAGATGTCAAGGGAAGAGAAATCGTCTGCATCTTGACAAATCAGTAATAAATGTAGTCTTAATCAAAGGCACTTTAAATTAATTTTTATTCTATGTATCCTTACTTTCTTACTGCTTTCTATTTTAACCAACACCAAGAAAGGGACAAAGTACAACGAAAACTTCGCTAACAAAAATATACATCTATTTTCTTAGCTTCTGGGCATAGAAGTAAATTTATGACAGATTTAATACTAGCTTGAGAGTAACTAGGCCCAATTATAATTATCTTGCTGGAAAGAGAAATTAAACATCCAGGGATAGAGACCACAGGAAACCTAGAGTAAACACACAGTTGGAGAAGGACAGGGCCTCAAAATAAAGGAGAAGAGAAGGGCAAGGCAATATTTAGCACATCTGTCTGGACAGTAATGGGACAAGGTAATCTTTTCAAGAGAACATGAAGTGCATTACACTGGAAATGAGACTACCTGGTGGGCAGAGTAAGCCAATTCCTTAATTCTCTCCTTCAACTTTGTGATTTGCTAATGTGAAACACATGTCTCTCTTTTGCACCAAGTTCAAATGACTCTGGAATTCCAACTGTGTAACTCAGTGACTGAACCAGAACAAGGGGAGAACTTGTCAGGATTTAAGAGCTTTCAGCAAAGCCCTTCAATTGCAGCCAGTACCCTATTCCACAGAAGGATATCAATTATAGATAGTGACTTGCTTTAGCAGGCAGTCGGGACTGTCAGACACGAGATAGACAACCATGAAGAATCATGAATCTTTCTATTAACTGTAAGAGGGGAAAAGAATGGGTCATGGCTATAAATAAGGCACAGCATCAGAATGGTTTAACACCTTGCGTCTTGGTTGTATGTACCATGAAAATTCAACTACTTCACAAAATGTCCTCTCTCCAAGGAAAGTCATAAGAACAAAAGCAGTTAATGCTTCCGTCTGTCCCTAAAAATAGTGATTTTTGCAAGTGGTGTTATTTCCATTTACCACCAAAGAAATTAGGTGGATTAAAGTACCTATTCATTCAATCAACCAAAAATAAAGTACCTATTCTACATAAGGCCACTGCAAATGCTACCAGATACACACATGATTATGAAGGTACTTGTATGTCATCAAAGTAGAATCTGTTTAAACATACAAAT